>JAFIDM010105329.1:0-27822 GCA_023159025.1 Thereuonema tuberculata | reverse complement strand
TTCAGGTTACAAAATACAAATATAACTTTCATTTGTAACTGGGAAAGATTCAAAGTGATCTCACAATTACAAATTCTTCCTTCTCTATAGCAGGACAACTTTTTTTTAACACATACGAAGCACGGATACTTTGCTATTGTGTGTGTATATTGAGTTATGTCATTGCTGCAAATGAGCGATTTGTTGATGTTAGGCTAATTTTAATTCTTAGTTCAGCTTAATATATGCTATCAAAGCAAAAATGAAATAATAAATAAATAAAAATAATGTGAAAATTTTCCAATTTACAATGTTTTTAAAGATAATTAAATGAAAATCTTTGATATTTTGCATTCTATGGAAAGCAGATTTAAAAATTGCAATTAAAAAAAAAATAATCACTTATTAACAATATTGGCATAAATTGTAAAGCAAAGTTTTGTCCGAGGAAAATCCTGTAGATTTTAGTGAAATGATAGCCTATAGGTATAAAATAGTTTCATAATATCCTTTAAACAAACTTGTTCACTCTTTGAAAAAGTAAATAAGAAATTCTGGTACAATCAGGACATTTCAATTAATAATGCCTTTCAATACAACATTTAATCATATTATCTTTTATTTCGTTTTTTTTTTTTTCTTTTTTCTTTATACTAAGATATATTAAATTGCTATGAGTTTTTCTTTTAACAGATCCCAATTAAATCTAACATTAAATTGGAACAGTTTTTTTTTCTTTTCTATAGTGAAGAAAATACAAAACTACACAACACATTAAATTGAAAAAATTAAATAGTGTTTATTCGAACGATGCCACCCATTCAAGAAATGAAGCAGATGAGAAGTGAAACTTACACCTTTGATTGTTTTGAACTTGTCCAATCCTGCTCCCCTAGTTAAATGGAATAACCCCAACTTGTGACCCGATTCCGAAGACAGTTTTAAGTTTGAATTAATTTTTTAAAACCTGAGGATTGGGTTCATATCTTGAACCCTGAAACGTCGTCATTAATTTAAATGTGAATTGTTATGTGCGTTGTGACAATGTGCTTCATGACCCAATTTTAATTAAAAGATTTATTTGTTTCTTTAATAGCGCACATTATTTTAGGGCATGGTTTTTTTTTTTATATTTTTTTTAATGGCAGAAGAGCAACAGTTGCTATGCTGCATCAGAAACAAGGTTTGAAATTGAGAATAAGTAATTGAAAGGAAGAGAAATATACACAGAAGAGAGAAAGAAACACCCAAGCCCACTTCAGAATGCGAAAGAAAGGTAACTGTTTAATTGTTCAGCTATGCCCAAGCAGTCTCAACAAAGAATATCCCAATATTTTATAGATTATAAAGGCACCTGTTATAGTATTTAAAGCTAAATCCCCCTTTTTATTCTCATGAAAAAAAAGAAAACTCATGATCAACTAATGGATTAGCTAGTTGACAGCTTTAAGAACTACCATCTCAATACCTCGTCTCCTCAATTGGTCTCCTTTACAATTCAATTACTTGCTTTTCTTCATTATATATAATAGTACAATAGAAATGATGACTATATTTCCTCACTGCTTCATTAAGGGCAACCTATTTGCCTGATCTCTGTAAGGCACACTAACCTTAAGACTTGCATTTATACAATGCTGGATGCTGCTGTACTACATATTCTGCTTTAAGAGTCAAACATTCACCCAGATTTATTTGCAAGTAATCTGCTAACTCTGGTTCATTAACAAGAGCAGGAATGTCTAAGGGATCAATACTTGCCAATAAGCTACTCTTATTGCTTTTCATAAGAGAGATTAAAGCAATGTTATGAAATACATATAATACATAATAATTCTGCAATCTTTTCTAAGTACAATTCATATTCTCAGGTATTTTGAAAGAAGAACACTTATAAGTAGTTGAAATCAGATTTTCACAACTGCCATTTAAAAATTATTACACCTTTCTCTTCAGCACTATTATTCATTTGTAAGTCAATTTAACTTATATCACTTCTTCTGAAGAATAAAATCATCACAGCTGTATCAGGCATGTAGCCAAGATTTTGCTAAACTGGGGGGGGGGGGGAAGCAAACCTCCCCCCCTCCCGTTTTTCTTAAAACTTCCTATGATTATTATCATACTTAGTAGTGCGAAAGTTCTACCCGTTTTTGGATATGAAAATTTGCACTGGAATTGCCCTCACACATGACATTGTAATGACGCAAATCGTCTGCCAATCAAACGTGTGGATGCCTTACAAAGTTAATCATCTAAAAAAAAATATCAGAGGGTGTAACATAGAAAGCGAGAAGGAGCATATAGGATATTGTTTGTTATACGAGTTCGATAAAAAGTGTGGCAGCCGCAGCATGTCGCAACGTTTGTCAAGTTTAGGGGGAGGATGCAATAGATGAAAGCACATGTCGATGGTTTCGTAAATTTAGGGAAGGAGACAGAAGCTGCCAAGATCAGGCTAGAAGTGGATGGCCATCACATGCTGGAGAGGACGATATTGACCAAGCCATAAGGAACAGCCCGAACCCAACCGTGCAAGAATTAGCGGTGACCTTCAACGTACACCGGACAACGGTCGAGAGACTGCTGGTTAAGTTGGGTTTTACGAGAAAGTTGGATCGTTGGGTTCCACATAACCTGACAGCTGAGCAACGGGATGACCGAATCACCACCTGTGTTTCCTTGCTTTCCCGGTACAAAAATGACCCATTCTTGACATGAATTGTGACAGGAGATGAGAAGTGGGTTATGTACCGTAACATAAAGCGACGTAGGACTATGTGTCGCCCTTCTGATCTGCCTGCATCGACTTCGAAAGCTGAACTTCATCCCAAGAACATGTTATTGAGTGTGTGGTGGGATGTGCAGGGAATAATTCACTGGGAGGTCCCGCCACTCAACCAAACCATCAATGGTGCCTTCTACTGTCTACAGTTAGACAGACTATATTCAAATTTGGTAGCAAAGCGGCCAGGTCTCATCAATCGACGCAGTGTTATCATTCATCACGAAAACGCCAGTCCACATGCAGCTGTCATCACTCGCCAAAAGTTACTAGGCTTTGGTTGGGAGGTTTTACCCCACCCTCCCTATTCTCCAGACTTGGCCCCAACTGACTATCACCTATTTCGTGCGTTGAACAATTTCTTCAGTCAGAAAATCTTCAAAATGAATCTGATTATATGCATGTGTATCATTCTTAATTTACCCTACAAGTCACATATCCATTTCATGCAGAAATGGACATTGGACTAAATATTTCAAAAAACCTTTTTACATATATGTAAGCAAATAGCTTATATGTTTATTTTACTGTTTCACTAAAAAACTTATTTTTGCATTGCATTAATTATTTTTCTATGAGAAATTCATTTATGTATGGAATTATGAATTTGTAAGGAACTGTTGTTTTGTTGGTCTCTCTACATTTTCATGCCTAAAAGATAAGCTGTTCTTCAGCGCTAAACTTGGATAATTAAATCATGAAGTTCCAGAAAATGCACATATACTGAAGCTCGGTTGTAACACGGTTTGGTCTTGAACCCCTTCTATTTTGGAAAAGGTGTATGATTGTAAAATTGCAAAATTTACCGTTTTTTTCGCCTAAAATGAAATCAAAGGTGTAAATTAATATGCTTGTTTTTTATTATTTACAGTAATTGAGACTCTACACCCACCCTAATGTCACGAAAATGCATCAAATACAATATATTTAAAAAAAAATACCAGAATCGCACTTTCTCGTTTAACCAAAATGAATATCGAGATCTATTTTTCTGCCAATGACAACAAGGCCTACGTAAAGAGGCCCATGTAATCTAATAGGCGAATGAATATCTAGTTTCGATCCACGTGACTCGTTGTTTGTACAAGATGCCAAGATGGCAGCGCCAAATCGATTTTGGCTAATATAACCCATCAAAGTGTTGAAAAGGTAATGATTTATGTATTTATAAATATAAAATTCTCTCACATCTCTGAATGATGTAGGTAATTGCGAAATGACCATTTTAAATCGATTTGGAATCGTGAGGGCGATAATAGGCTGCGATATACGACATTTGACGTCGCGAAGTAATACAAGTTCGGTTATATTGCGATCTTCGAGATCTTGGATCCGAAAGATCGCGTTACAACCGAGCTTCTGTGTATCTCATGTCCCGATAAAGTATTTCACTATGTATTTATAAAATGAGAAAGTCATAGCCAAAATATAAATTTGCAAAAAAGTTACTGAAAAAAAATTATAATCTAAATTTGTTTTTAACTTGAAAATAAAAATAAAAATTCTAACGAAATGTCTATCCCATGCTGAGGGAGTAATTATTCATAGATATTGCAATTGAATTCCGTAACATTTTTTGTTTTTGAGAGAAAAGCAAGACAGAGTTGAGATGACCATTGGAGGTCCCGTATGACTTCCATGGGAAAGGGATTATGAGTCACTACTTCATATCTCTCAAATCAAAACCCTGAAAGAAGATCTTACTAAGATCAAGACTGCATTAGTGATCTACATCGCTGACAACAAAGGATGAAACTTAAAATTCTAGAATATTCCTTAAATATCTGATGTTAACATTCAGGAGAGGAAAAGCAAGCAAGCATACAAACTCAAAATTCGTTATCATTCTCACATCACCATCCTGAAAAATGATAGGACGGAAATAAAGAGATTCTGGTCTTATGACTGAAACTAAGTATAAACCAATGCAGAAACAATTCTTGAGTTGTTTTAACTATACAACAAATTTTCAAGATGAAATTCAAAGTACTCACTGGAGCCACAACAAAATCACAATTTTTACATACTGGTGCTTGACTTAGTGAGTATAAGATTCAATATTCTTCATTAACAATGACAGTTATTAATATAAATTTTTAATATATCTAATACAAGGCACTGGGGTATTTCCCTCATCGTTAACAGAAAGATAAACAAGGCCTTTTGTGTCACATTGTTCAGGAATCGTCTTCAGGTATTAAAGGCAAATATTAATTCATATCATGAATGTTTTTCATAGTGCATCCAAACACTATCTGCAATAAAAGTATTCCTAGTGACGAGCAACAACATCCAAAGAATAAGGAAATGATAAAAAAAACTGATGGAAAATGTAAATTCTACTCCTGCCTTGCAATCAAAAAATTGTTTTGAATTTAACAATAAAAACAAACTTTTTGTTGGCTCCCTTCCAGGTCTATTTACTGAAATGTTCTATTTTTTTTATTTTGTAGATGTTTATTCAGAAACTGATTCATCTAGAATTAGGAAGTTAATAAAAAGTTTTGGTACTACTGAATCTAAATATCAGCCATCTTAATTAATCATATTTATAATGTAAGACTGAGTTATATGCTTTCTTTAAAAATTATCCCACATCCCCTTCCCCTAACAAATTCAAGTTTCACAAATTGTAGTTGCATAGTCTACCTCGCCTCCGTAACACAATTAAAAAATGTATAACATGAATAATATAATTGGCAATTATATTTATTTTTTATAGTACCAGATCATTATCTTAATTTCCAATATAAAATACTTTCCATAATTTCCCTAATACTTTCCATAAAATGTTGATTCCAAAATTTGTACACCTGTAATTTACATTTAAACCATAGAAACAAAAACCTTTAGAATATCTTAAAGCATTGTCAGATAAAGAAGTGGTTTAGGATTACTGTTAATAAATATATGAACGAATCATTAGTATACATTCATACAAAAAATGACATGCAAATGTCTCACAAGACTCCATGGGATGGATACCCAGCAAATAATCCAAAGGAAATAGAAACAGTTTTAAAAACAGTTTAATATAGTCATGTGGTGGAATGTGTCACCTGACACAATTAGATCTAAGCCTTTTGAGAAAATGACTGTCTAGTCAATTGCATATTTAATAATAAAAAAAAAAAAAAAAACTTATTTAATCTTTTTGCTTGTCTTTGTGATATTTGTTAGCTCCTTTCTGTGTAGTTTATGTTTTTGTGTGTGGGCTCGGTAATTTAAGCCTACAAAAAGAAGACAAAGGGAGGACACGCATCCATGCGGAAATTTGTCCTATATATAATTATATATATATATATATATATATTACATTACATTTCTCTTGGATCTAAGTTATTGTCTCACGAGGCTTGGTTCTAGGAATCTAGAGGGTATGGGATATCTTTTGCAACTGATCCGAAGTTATAAAGGAGATTTGTTTACGTTTATATTAACCATTTTCCATCTTTTTTTCCTTGATATTTGAATATATTATTATAATACTTGGTCGGTAGGTTTAACATTTACATCAGGCTTATTTCCCGAAGTTTGATGGAAAAAACACATGGGCCCAGCATCCGTCAGACTAGCCACTAGGGAATAAATAATCTTCGCCGAACTACAGTGCATAGTATCATTATTGTTTTGTCACGGATGTCGACTGAGTTTAGAGGGAAAACATTCTGCTAAAGTAAACTCTTCTCGTCTCGAAAGACAACGTGACAATATTAACAAATATTTCTATTGCTACCTCTGATAAAAAGAATAAACAGTAACTTTCTCCAATAATCAACATCCCTTCTTAAGTTTAAATAAGCTATGAAATCTCTTGAACCTCCTGGGCATGATAAGCGGTTTCCCAAATCGTTTAAGACAAATCACAGACAAAATTATGCTAACTCTACCCAAACAATTCGTTTTCAATATTTGAAGGCATTTTTCTCTCCAGGGCCAGATAGCCAAATGGTATCACACTTGACTACCAACTGGAGGAGCCAGGTTCAATTTTCAGTGGAGATCAGCAATTTACCTATGCTCAATTATCCAGATGGGACTTAGGGACCACCTTGTCCTCTTTAAAATGAG
This sequence comes from Thereuonema tuberculata, assembly GCA_023159025.1. NCBI lineage: Eukaryota > Metazoa > Arthropoda > Chilopoda > Scutigeromorpha > Scutigeridae > Thereuonema > Thereuonema tuberculata. Next base: position 20,987 of record JAFIDM010105329.1, on the reverse strand, counting down.
TACCAGAGGTTTCTTTCCCAGAGATTAAAAGACAAACAGGTTACGAACTGACCACCTAACCTCAAATTTGTCCTATTGATTACGAAACGCCGGCAGTGTTATTTCTCATGACACCAATGGCCTATATAGGCCTGTAGTGAGATAAGTTAGCTGTTCTTTTAATACTTCAGTTATCAGGTTGTCTGGAATGCAACATTGGATTGCTGATCATGGCTTTTCAGCTAGTGCAATATCACAGTTATAAACTAGTTATCACTCCAAATATGTCGATACACTTCTGCCAACGACTATTAAGGACATCTAACCCTTGTTGGTAGAAATCAGGGGACCTCGTACCAACAAACTCCTCAAATGCAGTTTTCACCTAGTCGGCCTTCACGAAGTGTTTTCCATTCAGGAACAGATGCAAACGTTTGAAAAAAAGGTAAGTCTATTAGCGAAAGATCTGGGGAGTACAGTGGGTGAAGGAGGACTTCATTGCCAAGTTCGTGTATTAGTTTGCGCTGTTGCATGATGTCCATGACTGCACAATATTTGCTCACGTCTATCGTCTCACCAGATCGCAAGAACGAGTAGTGAATGAATCCCCCTGCAGACAACCACCACAGTCAACATAACCATCTTTGGACGCAGGGGTGGTTTGACATGTGCTTTGGAGGTTCCCTTTATCTACCCATTGCACTAAATGTCTGCAACTGTCGTACAGGACCCATTTCTCATCATATGTCACAAACGATGTAGTGAGGTCTGTGTGTGCAGCAGTAGAAAAGAACTAATGTTAGGTTTTTCATGCGCTTTTAAGTGGTCTGCAACTGTTGAAGATGGTGCATCTAATTTGTCCACGAGCTCACATACACTTTTGGGAGGATCTGCTGCAATCAAAACCTGTAACTGGTCATTGTTGAGGGTAGGACGGCCACAGTACTTACTTTGGAGACTCGTGTCACCTGAGCAGAATTTTTAAACCAATATTGAACTCTTCATTTATGAGCAGTACTTTCTCCAAATGCAGAATTAATGTATCTGGCTGCTTCTGTAGCACTGTGTCCAAGTTTGAATTCATACAGAAAAAATAATCTACAATAATCCATATAAAATATGCGCTGTATCGACAACGTGTGGGATATGAGAGGGTAGGTTTGAATCTTTTTTTGTTACACAAGTAAATTTGTTCTATTTTACATATTGTGTGTTTTGCAGGAAAACCAAATTGAAGTGTGCAAAATCCGACATTTCATTTCAGACAACCCGATACTTTAACCCTGTTAATATGCGAAGAACAAATCAGATGATAAATTTGAGCAATTTTGACATAGGCCTATATAATGGGACAAGTAAAAAGTTCTGAGCGTTTTTTTTTCTCTTTATTTCGACGATGAAATTAACAGTTAGGATTATCGGATTTAGATCAAATATGCGCCGTTTTGTTCGATGACTTTTGTCCATTTTGAAGGCAATTTCATAATTCCGCGATTGAAGAAGTCCTCGTCCCTATTGGTAAAAAACTTGACCAGCTCAGTTTCACAAGCCTCTTTTGAGGCCAGTTTTGTACCATCAAGAAAATTTTGCAAATGCTTGAAAAGGTGATAATCGCTTGGAGCCAAGTCTGGGCTATACGGCGGGTGCGACATAACCTCCCATCCAACCTCTCGGAGTTTCTGGTGCGTCGTTAAAGATGTGTGCGGCCTGGCATTGTCTTGATGGAACACAACACCCTTCCTATTGGCCAATTCTGGCCGCTTCACGTCGATCGCCTGCTTCAATCTGGTCAGTTGCTGACAGTATAGGTCCGAATTGAGTGATTGGCCCGATGGGAGCAGCTCATAGTGGATGATTCCCTTCCAATCCCACCAAACACACAGTAAAACCTTCTTGGACGTTAATCCGGGCTTGGCGATCCTTTGGGCCGGCTCACCGCGCTTGGACCACGATCGTTTTCGCCTGTTGTTCTCGTATGTTACCCATTTTTCATCGCCAGTCACCATCCGCTTCAAAAATGGGTCGATTTCGTCACGCTTCAGCAAAGAATCGCAGGCATCAATTCGGTCCAAAAGGTTCTTTTGCATCAATTCGTGTGGCACCCATACATCGAGCTTCTTCGTGAGACCAGCCTTATGCAAATGGTTCTAAACGGTTTTCTGGCTCATCTTCAGTTCCTGGGCAATGGAAGAAGTGCTCGCATGCCGGTCCGACTCGACGAATTTCATGATTTTATCGACATTTTCGACGATATGCCTACCAGAACGTGCCTTATCTTCGACGTCCATATTACCAGATCGGAATCGTTGGAACCACCGCTTTGCTGTTGCATTCGATACTGTATTGGGTCCATAAACAGCACAAATTTTTTTGGCCGCCTGCTCCGCTTTTTCACCTTGGCCGTAGTGGTACTGAAGAATGTATCGAATTTTCTCTTTTTTTACCTCCATTTTGGAACGCTCTAACACACAACTGGCTTCACCAAACACAAAACTGTCAAAGAACTTTTTGTAAAGCGTTGTGTCACCTTTACGGCGCAGTATAGAATGACCAGATGCGACGTTTACATCGTGACTTATGGCTCACTAACGCCATCCAGCGACAAACGCTCAAAACTTTTTACTTCTCCTATTATTTGAAGAAAGCCTGCAATGATAATTAGTGTCATTACATCATTTTCACATGCAGGATAGAGTCCTTATTATGTAGGAATGCCATCAGCCTTCATATTAGGAAATCCACTTTGACAAAATTAAACAATAACATGGCCTGCACATGTTCCTGCTTAATAAACAGAAACTGTCTCTCTAATGTTATTTATATGGAAGAAATATCTTTTTCAATCTTTAATGTCCTAACAAGCTTGCAAATGCAAATCAGACTTGAGAAGCCAAAACATATCTTTAGATCAAATTGAAAATTAGCCTTGTATCTCTTGAGAATTTTGCAGTTTTCAATTATGTATATTTATATCCTTGTTTTCCATAAAATTTAAAACAATGCATTAGGTTTAATTTGTATTATTATTTAAACTAAATTGTATGTAACTCATTAACGAGTAGAATTTTTTTTTAATGTAGAAATTACTGGGAAGTAAAATGAACAATAGAGGGTATTGTTATCTTGGACAAGGGCATTGACTGATAGATCAGCTAATTGAGCTATCAATCAGCAAATAGAAATAATGATAGAAAAAAATAAAAATAAAAAATAAGTCAAGATGGAAGGAATATTATTGTCTCTAAAGTTGGAAAAAACATTTAGAAAACACTGCTAAGCAACACTGAAAGTGTTGATTTTGTTATTTTATCTTACTAATATAAAGTAGAAATAAAAAAGTGAAGCTTTTATTTTTTATTTTTTTTTGACAATTGTGTAAATCTACCACTGTTTTATTATTTCCTTGAATCAGCATCTAAAATTTGCTTATCAATATTTCACCCAAAAGAAAGCTGTCAATTGACATTGTCCGGATACAGAATTGTACGACTTTGTGTCTAAAGGCAAATGGCTAATAACAAGCAGGCCTATATGACTAGAAAAAGTTTGCTTTGAAATCCCAGTTAAACGAAAACAAAGTGAATAGTTATTTATTTATTTTCCAGTCTTAAAACCCTTGTATTGAATATGACAAGGACTTTTTGTACGATTTTGAAATTCATATTATTGAAATGACTTAGGGACCCACATTACTGATTCAGTTGTATCTATAAAAGTGAAATAGTTAAGAACCACTAGGCTTAGACATTGGGATAAAAGTGATCTGGATAAAGATTGTGCTAGTAAAGTAGCTTTCACTGTAAATGTTTGGTTAAAACTACCTGTGGCAATGCATGTGACAAATCTAAGAATCTTTACTAGACATTCATTCATAACAAACATGACAGGCTATCTATAATCATCCTTTTGGGTTAAGAGCATATCACTAGAGTAAAAATAATTTGCAGAAAGGAATTTTTACAAAAAAAAAAAACAGAGCAGGTTGTTTACCCATATAATGCAGAGCAGAGTTCAGTCCATTCTGTTTAAATACAAGTCTTGTCCTTTTACAGTAAATTAGTCTGTAGTAATTAAACAAACAGATGAATTAGGAAATTTAGATAATTTCCTAAATCAGAAAATAAAACCCAAATTTGTATTAAAGAAAGATGATTAAATTGGCAGCTCTGATCTTATATTTTTAGTCTTATTCCAGTCAAATATGACTGGAATATATAATTCGTTATTCATCCTTGGGGGGAACAAAAATTCAAGATCAGCTGATTCACTTTGGTTGGATGGCAAAAGATGTAACCATATTTTGGAAAAAAAATAAGAATTATGAGCTTGAAATTAATTGTTTACAATGATATTTTAGTGAGGTTCCCCTTTCAATATATTCAAGTAGCCTACATCATTTAAAAACAATGAAACTTATCCAAAGAGTGATTCAAGAAAGAGATCCCTACAATACGTTTGCGAATTATTTAATGTAATATTTTTTAATGCATTATTTTCTCTAAGTACAGTACTGGTAGAACTAATGATATAAAAATAGCTGTATGTTGATTCTAAGGAGATGTTAACAAGAATGAAAGAAATGAGGCAAGGAAACAGAATGTCCAGATATCATCAGATTGTTTTTTTTTAATTTGAAGATGATTTTGATTATTAATTTTTGAGTTAGATGGACTTTTCTATATTGAGTTACAATCTACAAGCTCAACAATTCTTCAAAGGAAAATAAAAGAACTATAAAGAACCTGAAATGGCTAAAGCTACAATTACAGGAGACAGTTGTAACATTTGACAATAAGAATTATTATTAATTTTTCTGCTATTGAAATTATATTTAAGAATAGACATCCAACAATCCTTTTTGCGAGTGATGATGCCATTTTGTTATTTTAATAGTTTAGAAGTTTCTAAATTCAGAATACATGTTTTATCACTAAAAACTGCGATTTTCAATTCTTTATTTATATCAAATTATAAACAAATACAAGTTTAAAAAAAAAAAAAATGTCAAACGTCTACTCTTTACTAAAACTGAACTTTAAGTAAATAATTAGTTCACCTCTTTTGGTAGGCTATATATCCCAGTTTCATAAAAATAAGCCTAATGGGTAATTAAAAAAAAAAAGAAAGAAAGAAAAGAAAAAAGTTGTTTAAAAGGACAGCTATTATATTGTCAAGTAAGCGAAATGAATGATACGTAAAATGTTTTCAAGATAAATAAACGAATTATCTACCAAAAAAAGACGACGAAATAACACAGTAGCAGTCGACGAAATAAAAATGAATTAACATAAACGATAACTTCATATGAATTTTTGCTGGTATCTACAACCTAAAGCAACTCACAAATGACTGAAATTACAAAATATTACGAGTCGGAGTAATGAACTTCTAAATCTTTTCAGCGAAGTTTCATTTTTCTTAAAATATTCAAGATGCAAATTTGAGAAGTACAGAAGGAAACGTCACTTGTTCAAGAATAATGTTATTCACTGGAATGAGTTTCCTCAATTAAAGTAACATTCGCCATGTACTCAAATAACCTAAAAATGTTGACGATTGCCACGTTTAATTAAATATAAATAAACTATACGTATTTCTGACTTCTAATTCAACAATTTCGATGTTTAAAAAATTAACTAGGTTAACAACGAAACAAAATGTAATTGAAGATCACCGAAAAAAAAACATAACACTACTTACATGTTCATTAAGGAAGAGATACGATTCTGTTTACATCCACTACTACTTCGATTTCTTTCTCAACTATTAAAATATAAACTAGGATTTTGCAAGTCAACAATGTGATTCATAATTGTGTCTTTTAGCCAACACGAAAAACCTCTTTTAAGTTTCTCCCTCAGGCATAAGGTCCACAACCAGACCACCATCCATTACCATTGGCGATATTTAATCCATGTTTCCACTTTATTCTAATTGCCGAGTATTTTAGACAGTTCCACTGTTCATCCACATTGCATAACCATTGTGTAAAGGTATCCACAAAACAACGTTGACTGATTAGAAGCTCAGGTGAACAGCAACCAACATTTTCCTCCCGAATGCCATAGATCGACTACATTCGCCATAATGGCAATAAAGGCTCATCACGTGTGAAATCGGATATATTTTTCCTCTTTAGAACGCTTCCAAAGCTTTGAATTAAATCAGTAAAAAAAGTTTTTATTTTTAAAAAAAATAATAGTACTTGTTTTAGGCTTTCATTAAATAAAGTTTAAATTTCTGATTTTTAGCCCATACGAACTCGAAAGCATCAGCAACTGAATAGACCACATTTTCAGCGTTCGACTAAGCTGTACGGAAAAATGTCTGCTCTTACTTTAGCATCGAAAAAGTTAGTTTCTGCCGGTAGATTGTTAGTGAATTCGCAGAGATCCTATATTATAGCTGGACCACCAAAAGTCAAAGTGGCTTTTGCTGTAAGTTCTTTTAATTCAAAACCGGATTCCCTATAAATCGTTCGAACGCCATGTTTCTATTATCGGTATCTTAAAGGCGTTTTTTTTAATATGAAGCTAGTTTTAATAACTGATATTTAGGAAATGTCTTTTAAATTAAAACTATTCTGATAACAAAAATATTACATGCATTAACGCAGTTTATAAATTAAGATTTTTTTGGGGGGGGGGGGGGGGAATGATGTTTTATAAGAATATTTTTAAAATTTGAAATCTCTCCAACCAAAAGATTTACGAAATTCGCAGTATTAGTTAGCATGTATATGCGATTTATCTTTCTGAAAGTCTTCTGCTAATTTTCTTATTTGTTTTAGATTGCTAATCACTATAAGTCTTTCTAATTACAATAATTAATACTTAGGCTAAGCACTAGAGATAAAATTGAACTTATTTTCACCTTTGAAACATCTTCCAAAATATAGCCTAAAATGCATTGTTTGCACGGCTTTAGAATAGTGACTATTAAACCAAAAATGGTTTATGACGAGATGCATTTTTTTTTTTTTTTTTTCTAAAATGGATTAGTTGCTGGAATTGTTAATTTTCGATTATGTTGCCTAAAGAACTTAGCTTTTGTAATATTGTAAAGCTTCCGGACCCAATGTTGAAGAAATGTATCCAAGAAACTATTGGAAAGTAATCTTAACCATGCAAGTACTTAACTAATCTGTGCAGTAACCAAATAAGGTTTTAGAAGAACGAAGAAGCCTAGTTCACAGATGAAAGAGCCGATTTTTTTTTTAGTAAAAATAAGTAGTTACTGTGGTTTTTACTTATTTTATGATTTTTCTTACCTCAGAATTGAAGAGATGACTGCAATATATAGATTTGTATGATAAAACTTTGCAAATTGATATGCATTTGAGCAATGGAATCGCCTCTTTTCCTGTTCCTGTAAGCTCGAACTGTAGGAAGAAATACTTTCTTCACTGTTTTTTTTCAGAGCCATTAACACTAAATTTCATTCCTCTCTCCTGAAATTTCTCAAGCAAGATCTATTTTGTCTTATATCGCACTCAGCGAAGATTCTTCTGCGAATACTGAACAGACGTTTATATTCTAAGGTGGAAGGAGAGTTGGAAGAAGAGCAGTTTGGTTTTAGGAAAGGAAAAGGTACGAGAGATGCAATTGGACTGCTGCGAACAATCGGCGAAAGATATCTAGAAAAAAATAAGCACGTATATGCAGTATTTGTGGACCTGGAAAAGGCTTTTGACAGAGTGGATTGGAATAAACTTATGGAAATCTTGAAGAAAATTGGCGTGGATTGGAAAGAGAGAAGGCTAATAACTAATCTTTATATGAAACAACGAGTCAAAGTCAGGATAGGAGAAAAATTGTCAGAGGGAAGTGGAATAGGGAGAGGGGTGCGACAAGGATGCCCTCTATCACCTACGCTGTTCAACATCTACTTAGAGGAGTTAGTGAAGAATTGTTTTCAGAACATGGGAGGGGTGATAGTAGGAGGAAGAAGAATAAAGTGCATAAGATTTGCTGATGATATGGCATTGTTAGCAGAAGAGGAGATGATACTAAGGGATATGCTACTGCAGCTGAATGACAGCTGTGAACAATATGGAATGAAGATAAATGTAAACAAGACAAAGACTATGGTTATCGGAAGAAAGACAAAGAAGATAAACATAAGTATTCGGAATGAGACATTGGAACAAGTGAACAACTTTAAATACTTAGGGTGTACTATAAGTAGTGATATGAACTGCTGCCAAGAAGTCAAGAGGAGGATAGCAATAGCAAAGGAGGCTTTTAATAGGAAAAGGAGCATCTTCTGCGGACCTCTGGAAAAAGAACTAAGGAAGAGACTAGTGAAGTGCTTTGTGTGGAGTGTGGCATTGTATGGGGCAGAAACATGGACATTACGACGCAGTGAAGAGAAACGACTAGAAGCATTTGAAATGTGGATATGGAGAAGAATGGAGCATGTGAAATGGACAGACAAAATAAGAAATGAAGCTGTGCTAGAAAGAGTGGGTGAAGAAAGAATAATGCTGAAACTGATCAGGAAGAGAAAAAGAAACTGGTTGGGTCACTGGCTGAGAAGAAACTCCCTAATGAAGGATGCACTGGAAGGAATGGTGAACGGTAAAAAAGTTCGAGGCAGAAGAAGATTTAAGATGATCGACAACATTAGGGTAAATGGATCTTATGTGGAGACGAAGAGGAAGGCAGAAAATAGGAAAGATTGGAGAATGCTGGGTTTGCAGTGAAGGACCTGCCCTTGGCAGAGAACTATGTATGTATGTTTTCATGATAGCAGTCTGAGGAGTTTAAAATTTTCTATTCATTACCAATCGGGTATATTACTTATATGGTACTGCTTAGTTCAGTGTTAAGTATAAAATGGTCATTAACCAGACATTTTGAGATGAAGGTTTTACCTTTTCCTTGGTATGGCAGTCATAAGCCTGCTTTTGTTTTGTGTGTATCTCAATATGAAAACTTTTATAAAAAGGAATAATTTTCAAACCTGTCCTTATACCATCTAAATCAGATTCTTCTAGCTTACACTTCGATAAAACTTGTTATAAAAAGCCCAAGTTGCCTTGTTTGTGCTATAGCAGTAAGAAATATCAATAAAAGTATGTGTGTAAATATTGATGTGCCAGATAAAGAAGATCTTAGTTTTATTAATCAGCAATTCAATTGTAGCCCTTCTTGATTTTTTTGAATTACATAAAAATAAAATTTTTCTCAATCTTAAAGCTCTTTATAAAGCTGCCTGGGCTCATAATGGAATCTCTATATAGACTTAGATTCCTTTGGTTTAATTTTTAAGATAATTCCATCACATATATTTTGCTATGAGATATGGCAAACAAAAAATCCCGAAATAGCATTTCAAATGAGTAATTTTCATGAAATGGAAATTTGAACTGAAATTTAGGGGGCTGATCTGCCAGTAACATTCTAATTAAAAACAAGGTAGCGATTGTAAACGAATCACAATGCTTCGCAACAGCTTCTGATACATGAATGAAGAAAATTATTCAAAAGTTATAATAAGCTAACAAGCTGTTTTTATTGAAAACTCTCCAATTTCTGAAAATGTTTTCATGTTTCTCAGTCACTGTCCCAGCTGCCAATGTGTTGAGAGCCTCAGCCAAGAATGCGTCATCTTGTCGCATAATTTTATGAAGACACAAACTCTACGGCTCCGAACTACTCTTGGCAAGACCTTTTCAATGGCACCCTAATCAAGTCTCTAGCCCTCGTAGTTGCCGAGTTGATAATTGTCCACAGACAAACTGGGGATATAAGGCTTCACGGTATTAGAAGCCTAAAAAATAGCATCTCTGAAATATAAAGATTTTTTACTTGTTTTCAACAGATCTACTGCTTTATCCTACTGCAGGGGTTCTTTAATGAATTTGTAAGAGAAGAAATTTACATCCTTATTTTCACTAACCTCTAATTCAAATTTATCATTTCCCTGTAATTATGAATATAGGCAACAAACTATTAGTAGTATCGACGATATCTGTGGTTTTCTAAGCCAACACAAGCAAATATTTTCATTACAGTTGTTAAGCATACTTTTGAAATATTTATGCTAATTTCTTGAAATTACAGTTCTAAGGTAGTAATTTTTTCAAATGCATAAAAAGCACTGAGAAAAGTGGTGTATGATACACAAAAAAATTTAAGAATTCCTGATCTTCTCATCTTTCGCATTTTGCAAAATAGTAAATTCAGTAGACAAAGTATAAATTGATTTTATGTTGTACACGATACCATACTAACCCCGTAGATGTTTCCATTCTTTTTGGCCATTTCCTGCGAAAAAGGAAGTAACTGCAGACCAGAACTCATTTTTCCTCACCACTGTGAGGTAAGGTTTTCAATAAGGTATTACTCTCGTCTGCACTCCTTTTAGAGCTTGGGTTGTAGAGATTGTGACAAACCTTAAAATCTATCCCCCCCACAGACACTCCACTTTGTCTTCATTTTGAGTTAAAAGCACACAATATCTTGGACAGCTTTTTCTTTTGTTTTTACACTGAATTAGATTGCATTAGGAGAACCTCTCCTCCTGTCCTGATTTCCGTATTTGCAGCAATCAAGTACTATGTGATATCAACGTCATCTGCCACCATTATAAATAGGCACACCTCTTTCCTTACGTAATTCATTAAATGTTTGCCAGTGATAGGGAAACGTTGGCAACATAAGCTAGTTTGAGCACAGACAGACAAAACCCTACTTGTTGGATGAGTCTGTACCGCTGTATCAAGGGTGTATCAGAACTGGATTAATCACAAACAGACATCCAGCAGAAGAACGCACATTGGTCAGCCACGTGTAGTTGATCTTGGAGGTGAGTGTCGGCTGTCACGACTGGTATCTCGGCAGCAACATACAAAAAAGTCACACAGCTTGCCCACCAGTACAACAGCAATACAGTTCGACCGATTTCTACAGGCAACATGCTCTGTACTTCGTTCAGGGTTCCACAGCCAGAGACATAAAGGGTACCCATGATGCCTGGGCATCACAAACAATGCCTCCTATGGCTCAAGGAACTCGGCAATGGATCCTCTACAGATGGAAGAAGTCATTGGAGTGAAGCTTCCCTTTCTTGATGTACCATGCTGATAACTGGTTTGTATTTGGCATAAACAGCATGAGGCCTTATCCCCTGGTTCCACAGTTGGGGTTCAATAGCCTAGCAAAGATTGTATTCTGATCTAGGAACATTTCCCTGGCATGCCTTAGGCCTATTGGTTATCATCTAACAAACAGTGAATGTTAAAGCTACAGGGACCTGTTAGCTGACATCTCCATCCATATATGCAGGAGATCTTCCCCGTCCACATTGCTATCTTTCAACAGGAGAACACACCTTGTCATATTTGTATTACTAGTGTTTTGAGGAACACAACTACAACTTCTCCACATTGCCTTAACCCCCAAACTTCCCTAACTGTAACCCAATTGAACGTGTGGAACATGCTGCAGCAGGGTGTGAGAACTGCTGATCTCCCCCACCCACCCCAGAATGAATGTGAACTGATGGAATTACTGCAGCGAATCAAGTTATGCAAGGAGCATGTGTAACACCTTGTGGAATTTGTTTCTAGTCATCTGCGAGGCATGATTGCACAGAAAGGGGAACCAATGTGGTGTTAAATGGGTATTCCTAATGCAAACTTGACTCAAGTGTATGTCTCACTATTATTTAATGTGTGTTTATAAATAGCCTGTTAGCTGGTGTAATGACATAAATGTTTGATAACTGCAGTAAAAAGTTGCTCTTTAAATAAATATGAAGCTTTGAAGATTAACAAATCACCTAAAGAATATAGAGGATATTAAGCTTGCAATACAGTCTTGATATATAATGAATCTTAATCTTCCATTAATAAATGAAACAAAAAAAATTCTAATGTACTAAATCTTTACATCTTTTAGTCAACCAGATTAAGATATTTATTTATTTATTTATTTATTTATTTATTTATTAGGAAATTTTATCAAGTTAAAAAGTTAAAGAATGAAGAAAGAGTTATTTGACTGCTTTATTAGAGAAAACTTAATAGATTTTTTATAAATTTTGTCACAATTAATTTCTTTTTATCATTTTCATGTTAACAAAATAATCTTGTATATCTATGAATTGAATAAAAACAATTTCTTATATCAGACTTATTTCTTAGTTTTCAATGCCACAGAGGATTAACAGCTTAGCATATCTTTGTATTCCTATTTTTCAAGCCATTTTTGACTGGTTTCCAATTTCTTGTTTCAGGAGAAGCTGGTTTTAGGAGGAATGATTGTCACCAGCATTAACATCGTTCCTTGTTGGATTCTTTTCAATCTCAGGGCATACAGAGGAAAAGAACCATGCGCATAAAAGGAAAAGAAGAAATGAAGATTGTAGTTTGGAAATAGCAAGACAATAATGTGGAATATCATAGAAGAAATGTAAAAAGATTGTAGATAAATAAATTGTAAAATTATTATTTAACATATAAAACTATCAGAATGAATTGTCTTGAAAATTTTGCTTATGTGCTTAATAAAACGAGAAGTATTACTTGAAAGAGCTTAGGCATATTTTGCTTTAAAATCTTATTCTTTAAAATCCCTTTAATTTTTTTAAAAAAACGAAATGCCAACGTTTATTTTTAAATTATAAAATTTCAGTTTCAGAAAAAAAAAAAAATTCTTAAGCTGTCTAAAGCGGATTAATTGTAAACATCAAAATTCCTATTTCATTGTTTTTTTCACCCTAAGTGAATTTCTGAAGGATCCATTTGAAAAAAAAAAAAAATCAAATAGATTATGCCTTAAATGCATATCTAGTTTCAAAAAGATCTGTCTTAGTGGGTCCCAAGTTACAGCGGTTTTATTTTTTGTTTTATTTGAGGGGGGGGGGGGCAAGACTTTTTCACTCACTTTAATTTAGGAAAGTAGACTAAAAAAAGAAGACCTTACTGAATTGAATAAGAATAAAAATCTGACATTTTCCAAATACATTTGCCAGGTGATGGATCATGTAGCGGTAGGATAGTGAAAATCCAACATGCTCACTGGTAAGAATCTGATTCTGATATTTGGTCTTTGTAGTCACTTGCTTTTTTTTTTTTTTTTTTCTGTTGGGTGGGGGAAGATGACCTGATGAAACTTTTAATTGCTGCGGGTAGTTTTAACAATAGATCCTACTTCATCTGCAAATTTCATTCCGAAAAACTACACTGCTCACAAAATTTAGGGGATATTGCGAAATGAATATAATACATCCAAAAAAAAAAAAAGCATTTGAATTTATTAAGGAACATCATCAGAGAAGCAAATGACAACAGTCTGAATAGGCAAATGTGATACAAACGTTAATTTGCATGTTTGCCCACAACCCTATTTAAAATGGCTGACACTGCTGGGTTATCTCCACTTTCCTGGATCAACAAGAATCGTTTGAGTGTCACCTGCAAACGCCCCTACAACGTGATTTACCTGAATCAGAAGCATGGAGAGTCGTAGGACATCTTGAAGCTGGCCAAACACAGTGGCAGCAGCGGTTGGAACCTCCCAAAGCGTGATTAGCAGACTGGAAACGCTTCAAAGAGACTAGCACAGTATGAAGAAGACCAGGGCAGGGCCGCCCACATTCCACCACTGCAAGAGATGATCACTACTTGACTAATAGCACAAAGGAACTGGTAAAAGCAATGCTCCTGAGCTGCAGGGACAATTTCTTGCTGCTACGGACGACTGGTGTGTAGTCAGACTGTGCGAAATTGACTCAGTCACGGTGGACTGTCTGTCTGGTAACCAATGGTTTACATTCCGTTAACGGTTGAACATCGCAGAAGGTGGGCGGAAATGATCTTCCTTGAACCCGTGAAGAGTGGTCCACGGTTCTCTTCAGTGATGAGTCAAGATTCAGCCTGACAATCGTGCCCTGTTCTGGCGTGAACATGGAACATGGGAGAATCCAGTCTGACAATCGTAATTTCGTGAGAATCCACGTTTCGTGCAAGAAAGACATTTCTTTGGTGGAGGTGGAATCATGGTGTGGGCAGGGATCAGCATTGGTGGTCATACCGACCTCCATGTTGCTAGAAATGGAACGGTGAATGCTGTAAGATATCGGGATGAAATTCTACAACCTATAGTGGTACCCTACCCTGGAGCAGCTGGGGCTAACTTTCTTTTTATGAACGATAATGCACGCCCCCACCGTGCACATCTCGTCAATAACATGCTGCAAGAGGCTGGAATCAAGCAACTGGCCTTCATGTTGTCCAGACCTTAATTCCATCCAACACGCTTGGGATGCACTAGGAAGACGTGTTGCTATTACCAATCACTTCCTCGGCTGGAAGTTGCCCTGGTGCACGCGTGACCACAAATCCCACAGGAACTGCTGGACAATTTGATCCTCTCCATGCCTCATCGCTATCAGTGTGTTGTAGCAGTCTCAGGTGAACATACACCCTACTGACAGTCAATATGCAACACATTTTTCACGTTTGACATGCGAATGTTAACCCCCGTCCATCTGTCACATCCTGCTCAATCCCGATAAATGAAATCTGCACCTCATTTGCATATTCAGACAACTTTCATTTTCGCGTCATTTGCTTCTCTGATGATGATCTTTAATAAATAAACTCAAATGTCTCTGTTTTTTGGGTGTATTCATTTTGCAAAATCCCCTAAATTTTGTGAGCAGTGTACATTCTTTTCAAGACTACTTAAGAATCTCCAAAAAAAAGTATTTCAGTTATTTTTGGTTGATGATTTTTAATTCTGCATTTTTATTAATAGCATTTCTGCAAGCATATTTTAAAAAGTTTGTATTCAGAATGAAAGGGATAATATTATTATGCTAGATAATTACCAACAGTAAAAAAAAATCCTCTATTTACAATGTAGTTCACAATGGACCAAAACATAACCCCGTAATTATTTTTTTAATCTCTACCCACAATGCCATAGAAAATGCCTGCAGTTTGTTTATAGGAGGAGCTACCTGTATCCGAAGTTGTCCAATAACACTTGCGCGTACGTTACAAACAAACATTTTCTCACTCCAATCTTACCTGTATTATATCAACTATCATCAATAAATAAATTATATACTTTTGTTCTATACGCATGCTAACCATTTTAACGATTTCTGTCTTTTCAACAAAGCGACAGTTTATCAAAAGAAGTCATTTTTTTTTATTTGTGATTCTTGCTTTACAACGCTGTTAGATATAAACAACGATTCATTGAAAATAGATTTCTTTTATTATTATAAATCTGAAGTCTTATTTATCTGTAACTTATCAATATTTTTAATTCTGCATTTTTATTAATATTAACATTTCTGCAAACACATTTTAAAACGTTTGTATTCAGAATGAAAGGGAAAATATTATCATGCTAATTCTAACAAAAGGCGAGAAGAAATTACTGTTCGTTTTTGTTTATTCAGCGCTTTTGCGGATGCGTCAGGTCTCCTTCGATTTCATTAAAAAAGGGGTGAGGAGAAATAAAGAGGGGATGTTTACTTTTTATCAGTGTTAGTTTACTAGTAGCTGCGCTTTTCGGGAAAGAATTATGGAAAACTATTGTTTTGTTTTGTGTTTTTTTTTTTTGGGGGGGGGGGGCAGAAAGTTCCAGATCAAGTCAACAGGTCTTAGGAAAGTGCCCATCTCAGCGTATCACCTCTCTGAGGAGTAGAATCGTCCGCGAGTGGCGGGTCTGGCTGTTGAAAACGAACAGTACAAAGAGAGTTTGTAATAAACAAACTTAGAAAATATTATTTATTAGTAACTTAATAAAATATCCAACGTATATCTTAGGATTAAACAGCAATGACAATTAAAATGTCTAGGTTGAAATTTTAAGTGCATTTTAGAATAGGATTGTCTAACTTAGATATTAAAAAAATATTGTTTTATTTGGAAATACTAAATTTTATTTGCATGAAGTGAATATAAAGCATATGTTATCACAATATTTAATTTTTCAATTGAAATTATAAGAGATAAGTTAAAAAAAGGGCGGGGGAGAAGGGAATTAATCTGATTATGAAAAAACTAATCAGAAAATACACCATTTTTCTGTCCATTAATTTGTTTTTCAATTTATTTTATATATATATTATTCAAGTGTCGCTTATAAAATCGTAGAAAAATGTACCCAGAAATTCAAGTTAAAATTACTTTTTTTTTTTCTTTTTCATTACTATCGAAGCCTCCGATATATTTTGAATAATTTATTAGATTATTGACAGATAAAACTTTTCTAAGTTAATTTGTTTATTACGAATTTTCTCTCGCCTTTTAATAAAGTTATTATGTAATTAAGAAATTAAAAATTACCTAGCAGCATAATAATAATAATAATTTTCATTACTTCTAAATAGAAAAGTTTTAAAATGTTTTTGCAGAATTGTTAAAAATATAGAATTAAAAATATTGAAAAGCTACAATCAAATAAGACTTCTGATTTATAATAATAAAAGAAGCAAGATTAATAAAAAATAATATTTTTAAGATATAGTATTGCTGTTTTCAATGAATCGTTGTTTACATCTAATCACAAGAATCACAACTAAAAATAAATTTAATTATTTTGATTGAAAAGAAAGACATCGTTAAAATGCATTAAAATTTTATAGAATAAAAATATATATAACTTATTTATTGATGATAGTTGATAATTAAAGGCAAAATTGGTATGAGAAGATACTGTTTGTGTCATGAGTATAATGAGAGGCGAGACAATTTCAAAATCAAACATGAACTATTTATTCAGTGAATCTACAACTATTTACACAGCATAAATGGATAAGATGGCTCCTTTGTGATCCCTCCACTATGGAAAACAACAATCAGAGAATTTGGATTAACATGCAGCACTGTTATAATCAAACCTACTGTATATATACGGAGTGGTTGATATCTATATACACTATGTGGCCAGTTTATTAGAGACACCCTCACACTAACTAGGACAGGTTGGGTGGTGACTCACGGTGACGTAACAATAACGAGTAGTGTATAAAAGGGATGCTATGTATCAAGAGAATTGTATATCAGTACAGTTCTCCGGAACATGGGTAAGACAAAAGATTTAAATGACTTCGAACTAGACATGATAGTGGGGGCAAGAAGAACGAGTTGCAGTATTTCGGAAACTGTGAAGATCCTTGGTTTTTCTCATGCAACAGTATGGCAGGTGTTCAGAGAATTGCAGTTGGGCCAAAAAACTTCAAGCAACAAGCACAATGGTGGATGGAAAAGGCTTGTGGATGAAAGAGGTAACAGACGACTGGCACAAATCGTGTGTGGCAACAGAAGGAGAACAACATGATTGCAGCTGAGAAGGTGCACCAAAACGTATAATGAACTCCCAACATAATGAACGTTGTCCCTGATTGGCTTTAACAGCAGGAGACCAGCAAGGGTGCCTTTGCTCCAAAGAAAAACAAGAAATCACAACTGCTGTGTGCCATCGCAACTGAACATTTGAAGTGTGGAAGTCTTGGTTCCTTCTCTACCATGCTGATGGCAAGATGAAGAATATGGCTCAGGCAGCACAAATCCATTCATCCATCTTGCCAAACGACAATCCTACAAGCAGGTGGCGGTGGAATAATGGTCTGGGGAATGTTCTCCTGGGACACACTTGGTCCCCTAATACCCCTGGAAACATCTCTTAATACTGCGGGCTATCTCAACATTGTTGTCGATAAGGTGCACCCATTTATGGCTACAGTATTCCCCGATGCAGATGGCCACTTTCAACAGCACAGTGCGCCCTGTCACCATGCCTGATTGGTTTCCGATTGGTTCAGTGAACATGACTCTGAACTGGCCAATGAATCAAGTGGAAATCAGTCACCTGACTCAACCCCATTGAGCATTTGTGGGATGAGGTGGAAAGATCCATTCGAAGTGTAGAAGCACCACCATCCAAGGTGAACCAGTTGAGGGCTGTTCTTCTATCACCATGGGCCAATATTCCTGCATAACAGCTTCAACACCTTGTAGAATCTATGCCTAGAAGAATTAGGCTGTCATCAAAGCTTGAGGAGGACCAATTAGTTATTAGTATGGTGTCTCTAATAAACTGGCCTGTCAGTGTATAATAATGAATTCAACATGACATACCTCTAAAAGAATCACTTTTTCCACCATCTGTTATATTCCATATGTGCACTTTTACACTGGACATTCCTCTGCACCACTGTAGAAGACAATGAATATCAGAGGAATAAGTGATCACTCTTCTTTTGTAGGTTTCCAAAGGTCGTCAAGTGTGTTGCAAGACCGATTTCCCAAGGTATGTTTTAGTAGGTCAAACACAGGAATCAATTGGACTTTTATTTGCAGACTTTCCAGGAATGTGCTGGAAAGGTATGGTCTTGATCCCAGTTTCTAGCCCATGCATTCATAAAAGGCTATGGACATTCTGACGGTATGGCTAGCAGCAGCTACATCCTGGTGGATGTGGAGAAACACTATCATTTCCATAGAGAGCAGCAGTTCCCTAATGTAGATTGGCTTCATTATGTTTTCCTGATAAGAGGCAGCATCGATTTTCTTATTTTGTGCTACCCTTTCGTATCTGCAGTTTGACCTAATGGCAATATCCAGCGACAACCACAAAGCCTTTTGGGAAAATGTCCTTGCATTGCCAGTTGAAGTAGCACCAGAGGCGTCACTAGGGTTGGTATGACCCAGTGCAGTAACTCACGGTGTCACCCCCTCACGACTTACCCCATAGACCTCTTCTGAGTCTGCCAGTGCCAAATAACAGGAATATACCGAATCCTTAGTAATGTTTGTAAATGTAGGTCCTATATTTACTAAGACAATAGAAGAAAAATTGAATTCAAGGTCGGTAGGTAAAAGATTGTAAGAAGTTAAGAACTACATAGAAAAAAATGTTACTTTTTTATTTTTATTTTAACATTAAATTTTAAATATTACTGTTATGTAACAGTAATATTTAAAATTTGACAACCTTACATTTAAATTACATTACCATTACATTACATTAAAATTTACAACAAAGTTACATTAAAATTTTACAACCTCAAATGAGATAAGGTTGTAACTGTTCTGTATTGGGTTTGCACAATCAGCAACTACCAGAATAGTATGCAACAATAGAAATTACAATGTCACAATAAATCTCAACTAAATCAGAACTTTGCTCCCCTTGCCTTTAAAGCTGCAAACTTGTTAATTACTTCATCGAAATCAACTCCTTTCGCAAAATCACTTTTGATTGATAATATGGCAATATCAGAAAGCCTTGACTGTCCCATGGTAGATCACAAATAGATCTTTATGAACTTTAGCTTTAAAACTCCTCTCGCATGAAGCCAGAGACACACATAACGTAACAAATAATTGTAGGCTCACTGAGAGATGTAAGAGGGATTCTAGGAAGTCCCATTCACCTATGAATTTCAAAACATCAAGTACTTCTTTGCCTTCTTCGAGATCAATCTCTGCTGCCTTCAGGTGCCTCCTCAGCCTTGGTATTTCTAATAAAAGCTCTTCCTCTGATAACTCATCATAGAAATTGGACAACTTTGGAATGGACACCAGTAACTCTTCTTCAGTGGCAGATCAAACTCTTGGCTTGAGCAGCCTCAAACATGGCTGCTACTTCCTTGATGGCTCTTGATCTGATCTGGAGTTCAGAATGGAAACGATCAAAACACTCAAGCATTGTCCTCTTGTTTTCTTCTTGCAGAGTTAGTCCAGCATCTCTTGTCTTCTCACCTGTCATCCTCTTCTTTGAACCTGGGTCTGCTCTCTACTGAAATTCCATATTGGTCTGATTTTAAAAGTGCCTGTTCAATTGCCTGCTCCACTAGATGATTGCGCTGCTCGTTCAGAAAAAGTCTTAGCATCTCTACCTTTGTCACCACCTTGTCAAGAGTTAAGCCCTTTGTCTGAAGGTACAGCTGTCTAAGATTCTTCAAGTACATAACACCAAAAGTAGAGGTAGCACAAAAAAACGTGAAATTGCAGACAGCTGGTAAAAGACCTCGCGCTTTACCTCTTGTGTCTAAATTTTTATCTGGATCTCATAGAGCTTCAATTGCCACCACACATTCATCGAATTTTTCTTTCACTGGCTTTACTGCAGCATGATGAGAACTTCAGTGAGTTGTTGATAGTCATTTTACTGAGACTCCAGCATGGTCCATTAAGATATCCCATCGGTGAGTGGAAGCATCAAAGAAGGAAAACATTATCTCAAGAGTTCCAAAAAAAGTCACGCAAGAAGCATTTTCAGCAAAAGACTGTTGGCCGCACAAGTTAAGCGAATGGTCCACACATCCTTTAAAAATAGCTTTCCTGTTCTTTATTTCAAAATGGCTTGTACACCCCCCATGGATTCCAGTCATAGTCGCAGCATTATCATAACCTTGAGCACGGCACATCATAATGTCGAGTCCATCGCTTTCCAGATTTTTAATAGTATCAGAACTGAGGTCAACAGCTTTTTTCCCCTTTAAAGGGAATAATCCCAGAAACACTTCTCTTACTTCAACTTTTCTATTGTGAATTTTCATATCTGATAACTTCGGACATTTGGTCACTGTGTGATGTGTCAGATGTGCTATCAAACATGATCCCCAAATACCTGGCAGATTTTATATCTATGACAAGCTTCTCCTTCACATGATTTGCTAGAACAAGTATAAAGTCAGATTCTGAGTTTTTGGTACAAGATAAGATACTGATGCTTTGAGTTTACATGTACTTCGCTTTAATTTCATTAGGTGCACTTTCAGCACTGGGTCCTATTTAGAAAGCATCTCAACCATTTCAAGAAAGTTTCCTTTATTCCATGAAGATTCATCTTCAATGTGGCCCTGGAATGGCAGATTTTGCTTGGCGAGAAACAATGTAATATCGAGCAACCTGTCTCTCCACTTTTTATTCTCTATGCCCATCAAAGCAATACATTTGTCTGACGAGTGAGTAAACCATCCATGATCGCAACAGTTTCTTGCCATTTGGCATCACCTTGTAAAACCACTCT
>JAFIDM010105328.1:0-27830 GCA_023159025.1 Thereuonema tuberculata | reverse complement strand
AATAAGGATGAAACAATTGTACAGAATTCTCGTTGATGTTGGCTCAATGGGCGAAAGCATATTCATTGTCCGGTTGGCGAGTTTCTCTCCATTTATCATTAAATCTAGTTTCCCACAATCCTTTCCGCCAGCTTATTGCCGTTCGAAAATTTGCTGCAATTTTCATCAAGGTGCTGATTGACACGTGTGTACGCATATTTAATTTTTCTTTTTATGGTCTGAAGGAGAAAAAGAAAAGAAAGGGGGATAAATGCACTTCATCTGAGAGTTAGGAAAATTAAAAAGAAAGAAGAAAAAAAATACCACGAGGAAGAAGAAGAGCAAAGAGGATGACCTTCTGCCTTGAATGCCGAATGTTGAACCGCTGCCAGCCTGCGGTGAGATCGCCGCCAGCCGGGCTTGGATCCTCCGGTCGGCCGCAGAGGGCAGTGGCCTCGGCCCGTGTGGCTCCTCTCGGTCGAAGAGTCGCCACCAACGGGGATTGGACTAAAAGGGAAAAAAAAAATGAACATTAAAAAAGTCTCGTAATTTCCGTTCTGAAACGAAATTAGTAATTTGAATTTTCTTAGCTTGGTAAGTCTTTAGCTTCTTAAAATCAACTCCAAGGATAATAAATAAATTAAAATAGCATCGTTTCCATGGATGTGGGACATAATAGGTTTTACACGTGTTCGGGAAAACGGTCAAAGATTTGTAAAGTTTTCACACAATTAAGTAATGTGTTACTAACTACGGTAAACGAGAAGAAAACGAATTTCTTATAGTATTAAAACAGGAAGGGAGTTCAGCAATGAGACAAAGGAATTGGCCAGTCAAAATTGATCGTTCTTATCAGTACGGAAACAACGGTGCAATAGAGTAACTGGAGCTTCTTCGTATCTGGTATTGAACAAGCTGGCTTAATTATATGTTGGTCTGTTTGTCACTCTGCTACATTGTAACCATTTTTATTGTGGTCATAGTCAGCTGCTTGGTAACAATGCATTTTGTCTATATTTGAATTACTGTCTGAAGTTTAAGAGAATAGGCCTGGATAGTATCTGGGAAGATATGCTTCACGATAGAAGCCAAGACGGAAGAGTCAGAAACCAACGGAGGAAGTAAATGACTTAAGATTTTGAGACTTTCGATGATCGCATTTTTTGACTTGTTTACATTTTTGCATTGAGGCACATACTAGAATTGGAGTTAAGTAGATATTTTCAAATCGGCATTTGTTTCACAGAAACTGAATGTTTGAAGGATAGACTTCCTCTATTTTGAGCTAAAAGATGGCTAACAAAGTCCTTCCATAAAATTGCTGTTTTTACACCTTTCTTCTGATTTATATATTTGATAAATAAACAGGCGGAACATACTTTAGAGTGATAATGCTTTTGAGTTAATGGCTAACGCTTTCAATTTGGAATCCTTCCCTTTTCAGCGCTGCCAAAAATATATCGGACAATCGAGTGATGTGTCTCCTTCTTTTTTATGAACTGAAAAGTATTTTTAGGGTCTGAATGAGGCGAAACTCTCAGAAAATTCGAAAGGGAAAGGTAGGATCAACCGGTATTGTTTGGTGTCTATGTGGGGATTACCAGACGTCAGGAGATCGCCGAGACACAAGTAGATTCGATCGCAGAGGCTGGTTGGGTTACGGCTGGGCATCCAACAACAACAACAACGGCGCTGGGGTTGTTTTTTTCTATCAGCAGACGATAGGTTTCTCGTCTGTCTGTTTTGTGGAAAGAGAGAGAAACATTATTCCAAAGGTTTATTTTTGGCAATTCCAAGGAAGGTTCTCTACCTGCCGCCAACGAACGGATTGAAAAGAGGAGTTTGAAAATGAAACCGATAAAATGAACGAATCTCATAGAGCCAATTTGAAGTTAGCGTTGTGCCCTTAATGCCTAATATTACATTTATTATAAGGGCTTAAAATAAAAAAATACCTCATTAATTTCGCTTCCATTTTTCAAACTATATATTTTTTTTTTAAGATGGCTAATATTACATTATTATTTCTTAGCAGTTTAGCCTACTTTAATTTGGTAATAAATTAAATAATTTAACCTATTTTATTCATTCTAATATAATTTAATTTCTTTGTAAACAAGGCCGATAACAAGTTGAAATTAATCTTTACAAATTTTGTAGTTTGTGTTAAAAGAAAAAAAAACAAAAAAAAAACCAATATTTATTTTTAATACAAATAATTAAGATAATTAAGCTTCATTTTAGAAAGTATCAAGAATAAATAGCGAAATTAAAAAATCGCCCTCATCATTAGCATGCATTTAAAAAACTGTCACGATTCTATTCTATTAGAATTTATTAGAAGCCGGTGAAAAGGGTGGGATTACTTTATTCCTTCCCCCTCTGTTTAAATGGTTTTTATATAATAGTGCTAATTCATCGACCTCACAATCGCCACAGACACGTTGACAGAAAGGGCATTGTTTTCTTCCCCCCCTACTCTTCTGTCTTTCCATTCTTTTCTTTTAAAAACGCGTCCATCCCTTTGTCTCATTGTAGAGAAAGAATAAAATGTATATTGTTTCAAAGCCATATGGTACTTAAGTGAAACACAGCCACGTTTTCCTCTGGGTTTTTACGCAGATTTATTTTCTGAATTGACAAAAGAGGGCGATATTTTTGTAAGAAGTTTCAAAATCAGTAGCTTATTTGAAGCAAAATAAAGGTAATAAGATCGATTAAAATAAAGGTCGATTAAGACAGTAAGAAAAATCTAGGGCACCCTTCGTATCTTTGAATATATATCTACGAATGTCCTGCAGAAAACAACAGAATTATCTGTACATTGTTTCTGTGTATCGATGTTTTAAGTGATGTATCCTCCCGTGGTACAGACTGTTCTGTGCTGTGATTGGCAGACTATGAATTCAGAATTTCATTTTGTAAGTAAAGAAAAAAACAAATACAGTTGACATAACAACTTTTGAGTAACACAACAGGAAAGAATAAGTTGTGCGGAGTTATAACTTAGCAAAAATAAGAGATTACGAAAATTGAGAAAAAAAGAAAATAACTCCAAGATCAATTGAGGATAGAGGAAAAAAGAATGTTTTACAGAAAAGCGAATTCGAGGTTTTGTTGGTTTTTTTTTTTTTTTTTTTTTTTCTTTTCCTCTTTAGATATCGTAATACTGGAATTTATTGCAAAGTACTTTTGGTGCCCATTTAGTAACACTTAAACTCCTACTTTAATGATCTTGTGTACAGTAAAAGTTATGCTGCATGGATACTGTTATAGTTTTTGTGTAATGTATTTACCGATGCGTGCGTGATTATTCAGTAACAGTACGAAAACTGCAGAACTCAAAAGGCTTGAAATATATTATTAAAAATAAGTAGTATCTTCGAAAGTCCAGTTCTTATAGGTCAATTCGACTGAAACACAATTTTAGTCTCGAGAACTACAAGTAACTTGAGATGTGATGTGCATGTACAGCTCCCTGGATCATAATCATGACCTCTTCCTGTTCAGTCTGTCGGCTTAATATTTGGTATGAAGTAGGTAAGCAAATTCAAAGCAGGAATAACCACAATAATAATAATAGAAGATCTCTCGAACTTTTATCGTTTCTTTTTTTCCGTTGGACGCCACAGTTTTGTAAGAAGAAAATATTAATTTTTATCTAAAACTTTTATTATATAAAAAAAAGTTTATAATACTAAAAAGGAAATACTAACAAATGTAAATAGAAGCAAAAGTAATAAATAATCACGAATTTATTTAACAGTGATTGCTTAACTGAAGGTCGCGATTCCTTTTAGCTTCAGTGAGTTTGAAAAGAAAAAGAAATTGTGGGGTTTTCGGAATTGATACATATATCACTGTGTGTAAATATTTGAATAAGTATATATATTCAGAAATTATTACTCGAATGCTAATATACTTTTTTGTAGACAGTAAAGTTGTAAAAATTCTGGAAAGGGTATTTTTTTGTTTTGTTTTTGTTTTATTTTATAGCATTTGAACAATTAACACAATTCTCAATATTTTGAACGAAAATTAGTAAACGGTTTCAGAGAATAACTGATTTCGAAGAATTTTGACGTGTTTGTTTTGATTTTTACAATTTGATTCACTGCCTGATTCTTATCAACTCCCAGCTGGCGAAGTGTCTCGAATAAACATACATTGGTTTTATCATCGCGCCAAGTCTTATTCATATGCACCGAAGTCCAGTCATGCACGAAGTTCGCATAGCACACTGTCGTAAGCTAACGCCTTGTCCTGGGGGCTTCCTCGTTGCTTCCCCGCCAATCGCCCCACTTCTCCTCCACCTCCCAACTCCCGAAGCTGTTCGCTGAACCGAAGGAAATGCCCATTTGAACTTCACTTTTCTCCTAACATCTCTTCAGCCTCTGCATTATTGAATCTCGTTCTCTACATCCTTCGAGCCTTTCCAAATGACGGAAATCTGTGCTAAAGACAGTGTACGCCATCTATCAATTGGAAAAGTAAACATAATTATAGCAGCAACACGAAGCCAATTTTCCAATTTTCAGTTATGATTTATTAAAAAAAAATCGACAATATTAATTTTTTATAAAACAACGATTTTAGCATTTTTGTTATTTTTATTTTTTCCCTAAATATTCATTGAAAATTCTGTAATTTTATTTTCTCAATTTAAATTTTTGGTTAAATGAAGGAAGTTAAAATTTAAATTTAAAATTAATATATTAAAAAATAATGATAATAAAACACGAGACAACGTTCAAGGCTACGTATATTTTTTCATAGTTTTAGGCCTACATGAGCTGTATACAAAGCTGCTTCCTTTGTTTCTTTTTTTTTTTAAATTAGCAAATTAGAATTGGATGAAAAACTGTCGTAGTACAGTTGATAGTAATCTTTGTTTTTTTTTTAATGTACTGATTTTATTTGTTGTACATATCATGTGCAATTTAATTTATAATACTTAAAACACTACAGACTCCAATCATTCTAGGCCAGTTTAGGGTGTTCGTTGTCGTATACTATTCTTCTACAATATTAATATTAAAAAAAAATATCTTGTTGATTAATTGAAAGTTGAAATAAATAGTGCATTTAGGAAATTTACTTCCCATAGATGAACAGGCCTTGAAATTTGTCGATATTACACGACACTATTCTAACACTAGCTTTTTTTAAAACTTGTGTCGGACAACGAAACTTTATTGTTTTTCTTGTGAATGGGATTCTTCTTCTTCTTCTTTAAGTCGTTTAACAAGCGCCTGGATCCGGATTGCCACGGAGCCAGTACGCTGTTGTACGTGTTATGGCTTGACCAACACCTTGTGTTACCTTTTTCCACTTTACTCTGTCAAATGTCAGTTCTTTTCCATCCTTCAGATCTAGTCTATGCTTAGCCAGATCATCTGTCGCCTGTGTGAGCCATGTTTTCTTGGGTGCAGATTTATGGACCTTCCAATCAGTAGGTCGTGGTGTCCAGAGTAGTTTGTTTGGTAGGCGGTTTGTATTCATCCTGCACACATGTCCAAACCATCTCATCCTACGTTTTTGTATCTCTTCCATTAATGTTGGTTGCTTGCAACACCATTCTCTGATGGTATATCATTTCTGACTTTGTTGCGTAGTGAGATACCCAGTATTCGGCGTAAACAGCGCATTTGAAACACTTCCAGCCTATCAATATCACTCTTTAACATAGTCCACGTTTCTGCGCCGTACAGAAGTACTGATAAAAGTGAATGGGATTACAATTAAATACTGTTAATTTTGTGAGATGGTTGGTACGTTTCTCAAGATGACGTCAGATGTCATCATGGAGGCCATTCTTTAAAAGCTGTTCGAAAAACTAGTTTATAAGAGCCAACCAATTTCATTGGTTCTTTATTGATTTGTTGAATTCCTCGAGTGTTTCTTTTTTTTAAGACAAAACAAATAATTAATTAATATGTAAAGCTGAAGAAAAAAAAACAATCCTTCCATTTTCGTTTGAACCCTTTGTTCACTATTAATTAAAGCGAATCTTAAATCACTTACAAGAAGTAATTAAGAATAATTTTTTTTTTTTTGTAATGCAGCTTTTAAAATTGAAAAAGAGAGAAACAGAGGATCATTGTGGATTATTGTTGATATTTAGCATAAGTTAGCAGCCATTTTAAATTTTCTAAAATGGCGGCAGGACATATTTCAACGGGGGAAAAAAACAAAGAATGTAGAAATACAATAGAGAATAATCAGGAGTTTATTTTGTTAGAGAGAACATCCCTTAAAATACTTTTTTTTAAAGCTCAAGATTTCTTATACATAAAAAAAAAAGAAAAAAATAGTACGAAGATTTAAAAGAATGAGTTTGAAAAAGCTTTTAAAATCTTTGTGTATTTAAAAATATTAATGTTATTTTATGAAGTAGCTCCAATAACTGAAATACATAACTAAAAACTTCATTTACAATTATTTGTCTCAGCTTTTATGATACGACCACATACTATACAACATTTCTTATATTTATTAAGATAACTCGAACATTGTATATTATTACTTTTCAGTTTATGGTTTTGTTTTGTTTTTTCCTTCATCCGTTGATTGAAACCTGTCTATCTCAGTACAGTTGATATTAATGTGACCCATGATTAAGTGAAGCAGCGTTTCTCAAACGGTGGTTTACAATCAATGTTGGGAGACACACGAAAAGGGATCGAGAACTTACAGCTGAGAAACATTAAAGAATTTACATTGTCTTAATTTTGTATCCACCCTCTTTCCCGTAACGATTTATGGTGCCAAGATAAATAAAATAGAAAAACGTAACATTTTTTTTTCTTACATTCAAAAATCCTACAATAATTTTTGTTGTCTGCCATCTGGCGAGGAATGGTCGAAGCAAGACACTTATCATTTGAAATTTATAAGATAAAGAATGTGTGAGTAATGCATCCGGTGTGAATGCCACCACGAAGGGAAAAATCAATGCTAGTACCTGTCCTTGGAAGCCTCCTGTTGATCTGTTTGTTTACCCTTCGTCTTCCAGCCACTGAGAAAGGACATTGTTCGAACAATAAAAAAAAAAAAAGACCTTTTTCTTTGATGACAAACGCTTACTGCTGTTCAATCCCGTCAGATTGAATTCTTATTAGCCTTGAAACAGATCAACCTCTTCGTCTCTTTTTTAGTTTTGTTTGCTTTAGATATTTTGAAATGTAACAGATCGTCTTTTTTTTTTATAAAGATACAGAGGATCTTTATTAAAATAGTAGTCCCGGAAAGAACTATTTGCCTTATATTATGCTTATTTTTTTTTTTAATACATTATAAAAAAAATTACTATAAAATGTATTAGCTTGAATATCTGATGAAGAAAGTCGACAGACAGGCTTTCGAAACTGTCATTATTTTCGTATTTTTTTTAATTCCTTTTATTCGCAGTGCATTCTGATTTTCTTATTACTTTTATATCTGCACGTTAAACAGCTTCAGTTATATTAACTTATCTTCAAATTTTCGTTCTCAATTTCTAAAAAAAAAAAAAAAAAAAGACTAATTAAATTAGCAAATTGTTAAATCGATTAAATTAATTTTGGTCAGATCCCACGTAACACAAAGTGTTGGTCCAACGTTATGCGCCTTAAAGCAAATAAAGAAATTCTAATTTATCGAAACACAGTTCCTCAAACGGTTGGTTGCGAATACCGGAAAAACCACTTAGGTTCTCATTTAAAAAAAAAAATACTGTTAATGCGGAATTTACTGTTTTATCTAGTATAGCGTCGAATTGTTTGTTTAGCGTCAGAAAATTAATAAAGGAATTAGCAGAATTGGGATTGAGAAGCACTGTATTAGACCAACTAAAAAGAAGAAGGAGAATTGGATGAATTAGTTGCATTAAAACCTTCTGATTCTGAATCACTGGTTATTAACGAAAGTGCAACTTTCCATTTCACTCGAAAGGCGGGAGGGGTCGTGGAACACAGCACAGCCATGGGAAACCAGAACATTCTCTTTATTTTTATTTTATTTTTTCTCCCCCGGCGTCTTTTCGTCGATCTCACAAGACGCTACAGTCAGAAAAACTGTCCCCTAAGTGGTGATATCGTTTGACTCTTAAATATTGAAGATGACAAGTCACACAGTAATCTTATAGGGACGACATCTGAAAGTGTTTTGACTGCATGAATGCCCGCAAATTATATTCTAATTAAAAAAAAAAAACGAAAGAAACGAGAAAAAAAAAGGTATTAAATTACCGTCTTTCAAGTTCTATATTCTCCGCTAGAAAGACCTCAGTCTGTGATGATAAAGAACGTGTTGAGTTCTGTGGGATCTTAGATTTTAAATTAAGATTAGACATTATATTTATCGACTTTCATGTACGCCCCATCAACAATGACGGCTGGGATAACAATGTGACGGCTTTTAGTGTAGATGTAGTATTTGCCCGTCATATATATGATTGATAGAAAATTAAAATGAATTTATATTGGAAGGCTTAATTAAGAGTCAGATTGCCAGTGAAAATTAAGCATCATTTAGCAAATAACCTTTACCGTCGGTTTTTGTTTTGTTTTGATGAGTAGTTTGATATTGTCTCTGTTTCGTGAACGCGACAATGCAGCATAAAGATAGCCATAAGAAAATACCGCCTCACTCGAAAAAAAAAAACCCCTCCCACTATTGCGAATGCGAGCACACACAGATAGATCTGCCCTGTCGTACATGTGAGATTTACAGGGCAGCTCTCCTCCGTTAAACACGGGGAATGCGTTATGTTACACACAGACAGACAGACCTGGTTAATACAATGGTTTGAATTAATAAATGAAGAATATTTAATAAATAATTTATTAAAATGGAGTCCGCAGGGCATAATGGATAAGGCGTCTGACTTATCCATTAGTTCAGATCAGAAGATAGCAGGTTCGATTCCTGTCGCGGACGTTTTATTGAAGAAATTATTTCTATTTTCAATGGAAATTCTTGAATTTTAATGTATGTAGATAAAAAGAAGATACATTTGTGTGTTGGCGTCTTCTTTTTCAATGGAAATTAAAATTATTTTCTAAACACATGGGGAGAGCGTTACGTTACAGACAGACAGATCTGAAAAACTACCTAAGTGATTATTAGAGGACGATTTCTTCATTAGTTCATTGAAATTTGCCGTCCTTTTATTGGATTTGCTGAGTTTGTTAATAAGAAATGATAAACAATAGCTTTAACGTGCCAGAAATTAACGTGAATCATAAAATTTTGTTTTATTTCTTTGTCATTTCTTTAGGCTTTTATATTAATTTCTGGCAAACGTTAAATCTTTTGTTTCTGTTAAACGAGGGTTGGGTTCTTTGTATTCCAATTCCTTTACTCCTGACGGTTTCGCAGGCCAGGATTTGAAGTTTTTGCCTTTTTGGTTTCTTTTTTTAAGTGTGTTTTCTTTCGGAGGATGTGGATTTCCTTATCACTTTTGTACTATCTGAGCATTTCATCTGATGAGACTGATGGAAGCTCAATATTTTTTTATTATTATTTCTTTGTGCTTTATATTACTAAGAAAAGAAGACAGGATCGTTGATTACAATAATCCAACAATATTTCTTTAACCTGCAGAAGTTAAATCCATGGAGTTGTTTGCCGACTCGAATAAAATATTTGTTGCTTACTAATATGGAGGAGTATTGAGTAATAAATAATTCTTATGTGGGTGTTTTTCTAAAAGGACGATTAAGCAGCTACAGATCTCGATGTTGAGCATGCACAGTACGTCTTGAGAGAAAGAAAAAAAAGAGTGTTTGATCTCCTGAGCTGATTTCACCCGCCTTCAGAAGAAACCAATTTATCTGGACTTGATGAGATCTGGATTATCGAAATCCAGATAATCCGAAATTTTCTCTCTGCTGCTTTTGTTTTGCTAATATAGTAAACAGTCATACGATTCAAGGAAGTAGGTTATGTACAGCTATAAAAAAGTGAACATTTTTATTATTTTTTTTTATTATTATTTACTTTTAAAAAGTACATATTATAAATAATCGGAAAATTTAATGTGCATGAGATTATTAGTAAGGAAAAAGTGAGGATAACACGTGAATAAAATTTTGTGCTAAAGCATAAATTTAAGGACAACCCATAATAATATAAAAATTAAAAAATTAAAAAGAGGAAGTACAATAACATAAAGAAAAAGAAAAATAAAGTTAGAAATAAGAAAAAAAAAAAAAAAAAAGTAGATATACGGATTCGAACCGACAACCTTCAGTATATGAGTCCGTAACCGTAACCATGAAGCTATAGCTGACATGAGATGGTTGTATTTCTAGCATTTAAGCTAACAGAGGAAATCCAACGAAAACAATGACAAATATCTCGAATATTTGGGGGTAGGGGAGGGGGGCGTTGGCCCCAGAAAATACCCTATTCCTACCCTATTGTTTGGGCCTGTATACACGCTTGTCGA
Source organism: Thereuonema tuberculata (assembly GCA_023159025.1). Taxonomy (NCBI): domain Eukaryota; kingdom Metazoa; phylum Arthropoda; class Chilopoda; order Scutigeromorpha; family Scutigeridae; genus Thereuonema; species Thereuonema tuberculata. Next base: position 17,419 of record JAFIDM010105328.1, on the reverse strand, counting down.
TCCGACCTTCCTTTCGGGAGTTTTTAGAGAGGTGCAATGGCAACAACGCCAAATATCCAGAACATTGGAGGGAGGGCGTTGGCCCTGAAAATACCCTATTTATTCCTACGTTGTTTGGGCCTCTGTACAAGAAGTCCGTTTATCGATCCGCTCTTTCGTTCGGGAGTTGTCGGAGGTGGACAGACACGGACGGACAGGACAAACACAATAGATTTTTGGTCGCTATAACAGTAGCTCTCAAATGGATCGCTAAAAACGCACACAATTAAAGATTCACTGAGCTATTTTTTGGAATTTTCGTGTAAAAGTTCGCAGAATCATTTATGGTTTTGGAAATATTAAAAGTGATCGTATTACAAATCACTTTTTACAAATTTCCTCAGCCCTTTTTTTTCCCTTGATCAGCAGTAATAAAATAATTGTTAAAAAAAATAACTTCCTTACATGTAGGCTGTAACTTCTTTCAGGAACCAATTGTTTAATTTATAAGCCTTGTTTTAATCGCTAGGCCCCAATTCCATTCGGAAATCATTCCCGTCTTTGCGGACAGAAATTCAAAAAAAAAAAAGAAAGAAAAAAAAGAAAAGTGGGTGGAGTAGATATCGTGATTTTAATCCTTAATTTCACCGAAGCAATCACTTCCCAGTAGATTCTAGTGAAATGCTGTTATCCATTCCATAAGTCACACATGAGCAATTTCTAAATGGACTGACCCGAAAAACTGGTCTGTAATGCGGAAAAACCCCCTCAAGGAAGCGACCTGCATTTGCCGAAGCAAAATGAATTGGGCAGATCACGCTCGCCTTTTGATAAGGAGTCCTTTGCTCCACCTGTTCGTAATAAATTATTCACAGCAAATTATTTTCCAGTTACAGCGTGAAGAGGGGAAAAAAAAGCAAGAAGAATTATTTCTCGTTATTTTTCAGTTAATCATTGTTTATTCATTGAATACAAAAGTTGACGGAGTTTGAATGTTTGCTTGAAAATTTGCTGGTTTTGTAAAACTTTGAACAACAGAATCAAGCTGTACATATTTTAGTGAGTGGAACAATTTTCATGAATTTTTTGCTGTATTGGGACATTACCTACGTTCATTGACAATGTTTCTTGAGTTAGACTGAGAATTGCGTGTCCTTCTACACTTTTAAAGTAAAAGTGTAGAAATTCTACCGTTTCTTAGCAACAATCGGAGTTCCTGTATTTGTCACGTGATTGCAGGATGTCATTTTCTTTTCAGTACTCTTTCCCATGCGTAATCACTGTATAGAAGTTTACCGTGTCAGCTTCTGCATTTGAACTCTCGGAGAAAATGTGAAACGGAAAAGATTGCTGTGCAGTGATGAGAAAAAGACTGGTGTTGATGATTGGCAAATTCCTGAAGCATTCTTCAGACGGGAAAAGAAGAAGGCTGTTGTGGTTTCGCCTGAAATGAAGGAACTCGGCTGCTGAGTTCGAAGAAATGTTAATAAGAAAGTTAAGTGTTGCCGTTTGTTGAAAGGAATTGCAAAGCGCATCACGAGGGCAACGAACGACCAAGTCCACATTTTTAAAGAGTCTACATCATTGATGAGTCTGTCATAAAAGATTAAATGCTTATTACAAGCAGAGGTGGTTTTAGGACACTTTTGTCTATTTTATTTATTTATTTATTATGAGTTGAGGCTGAATTAATGTTAAGTAAATAAAACTTCACAAGGATATAAAACTTGGATTTCATACAATACGTAACTGTTGTCTCAGAATCATTTGGCTAAACCCTGTTGATGAGCAACAACAAACAATTGCGAAACAGCTGTCCTGAGACTCTAGACAGTGACTTCAGAGATTAATCAAAAAGTAATGTTAATTAAAAGATACAGATTTTTATTTGGACTCATTTTCCATTATGGCAGCGCTTCTTAAAGCGTAGGACGCGGCGTGTTTCTAACATTACGCTAATTTCTTAAATGAGTTCTTAAATCAATCTAAATAGTATATTACGACGATCTGGAGAAACCCGCAGTAATCATGTATTAATGAAATTAATGAATTTGTAAACGTAGTTTTAATCGGAATATTATCGAATTCTACTTAATTAACAAGATATTAGAATTTGTCATCATTGCAATATCGGAAGACAATTTTGATAATTTAAACTGTTGCCATTACTATTGTTAGTAGCAGTAGTAGTATTTTTCTACTTGTGTTGCTCTTTCTTAAAACCATTACAATATGTGTTGAATGAATTAAAAGCTTGGTTTTTGTAAATGTCATCTTTAATTGCAACAATGTTATTTTTGTTCTTTTCTCAATTTTGATGAACCATTTTCTTTAGAAATTACTAGATCTTTTCAACATTGCGATCACAGTGCAAAAATGACCTAAAAAAAATATGGACTTGTATCATGTTGACCGTATTTAGCTTTCACAATTTAAGAACGCAGTTTTATATTTTACCCGTGTTTTTCTTTTAAAGGAAGACAGGGTAACAACAACAACAATTTTTAAAATGCTTTTGCGATAGTCGTATGCAAGTGTAATCTTTCTTGGTGTTTTTGTTTTGGAATTCGTAAGACTGTAATTTTTATTTCTTCATCTAATAGAAGTATTACGCTGTCAGTTACTAATTTGTTTTATTAGAAACAGGGTTAATACATCGTTGAGCAGCAGTGTTTTGATGTAAGCTTTTACCTTCGTAGGTGGAGATGAAACTGATACGAGAGCGATGATAAAACTAGATAAGAATCTTCTTGACTGGCAAACAGGTAACGTACGAAACAAGTTGTCCTTCAAGTGCCCTTCCCGCACACCAACCTCTCAACATCTGAAAAATTCGATTTTTCTTTTTGGGATCAGATAGGAAAAATATTACATAAACAACAGCTCCATTAGGATATCTCTGCAGCCACCATATGTTACACATTTCATCATTAGCAGATTTGCTCGTCTGTCTCTTTTTTTTTTTTTTTATTAATAAGCATTATTTCATAATAATTATTAAAATTCCACAGACTGCATTTCTTTTTTGTCAATATCGAAAATCAGGTACTAAATAATGGTTCTCGAGATCAAAAAAGACAGCTTTGTCCACAAAATTGAGTCGAATTCTTAGTTACTTGATGAAAAGATTGTATTTTTTCATCCACAAAGTTTGTACAACGCAATTTGTATTTCTATCAGAAATAAACAGTAGAATTCAGACAGCCCTTTTCATCTTTCGATGCCACTCTGCCCTCTGTTGAACAACTCGAAAACTAAAGCCAGAAATCTAAAGCCAGCGCTAATGTATTGTCGGTTGCCTGATTTCTTGAAGATTTACGGATTGCGAAAAAAATCAGTATCTGAGGATTGTTGACTTAGGATTGCCTACGAAATGCAATTGGGGAGGAAATAGATTTCCTTTTCTTGTGCAGATTCTGTTATTTTAGATGCTGAAACACTGTTGCACTTTATAATTTCAGAATCCGTCCGCGGCAACCGCGGTTAATCCGAAATAGGACGAAAAAGGACAAAATCAACATAAAAATGCTTTTAATATGTTTTATTTACATTAAAATGACAATAAATACAGTTACAATACATTACAAACAATTATTTTATTTTAGTGCGCATGCGCTAGTTTAGGGGGGGGGAGGTAAACGTTACCCTCTCCATGTACAACTATAACTAATACCTCAAGCGTCAGATGTCAAGTTTTGTTTCAAATAACATTCAACTTACGAATTAGTGTACGTGAATCAAAGAATGTAAAACAAATTTACAAAATATTAAAAAAGAAAAAAATTCAAGTTGGTGGCTTATTTGACAAGTCAGGTGTCTGACGTGAATGTAGGCTCTCCCGTAATTTACCACAAGGTCATTCTTTAAATTGTTTGTCTATACTTGTCTTCACTTACTTTGTTAGCCTCTTTTATTGTTTACCTTATTCTAGATTTAATTCCGTAATTTATTGTACAGAAAAAAAAAAGAAAAAAATGGAAACAGGGGAGGTCCGCGGATAATCGGGAGTTGACTGTACATCTTGCGTCATTGCCAGCTGCACGTATTAAGTTCTATCATCAAACAATAGTCCTTACCACGAAGTTATTTTTTTTTCACTACATAATAACTTTAGTTGTAGTGGATATTATTATGGATAATAAGGTCACCCCGCATGTAAGATCACTTTTCTAAAGTCCCGGCTCATTGAATAGGAATTCTATGATATGAAAAATCGGATATATGGTCAGGTCTTAAATACCGTTATCGCATATAAGGTCACTTTTGTCTGTGATTTCAGTGCCACTGATTCAATTCCAAGAATTTTTCCGTGGTATGATCTTTTATCGGCGTCATTTCTCCTTCTGACGGAAGGGACAGCTTTCCCACGCCTGGACGATATTTCTCCGTTCCCATCGCATCACGTGTCCATCGTTGTTCACCAGGAAGTCGAAGGAAAGGATCTCATTCCAACCGTTTCTGTGCTTGTGTTACGATGTCGACAAAAAGAAAAACGTTGTCTCTATCAGAGAAAAAGAAAATCTTCGAAGATTTTGAAAACTCTAATGCAGGGGTCGGCAACCCGCGGCCCACGAAGCGTTTTGTTGCGGCCCGCGGGGCGTCTTAAGATTTTCCTGTTTTTTTTTTGGTTGTTAAAATAATAATTTCCTTTTTTTTTGGTTGTTAAAATAAGAATTTCCTTTTTTTTTTTTGGTTGTTAAAATAAGAATTTGGCCCTTTTTGGCCCAAGTGCGGCCCGCAGTAATCCCACATAAAATATTTGGCCCTCTTACAACAAAAGGTTGCCGACCCCTGCTCTAATGTATCGAAAGCATGTTTTGCCAAAGAGCATGGGATACCAATAACGACCCTCAATAATATTCTGTTGCAGAAACATGTAATGGAAAGAGAAAAAGGAAGCGTTTATCACCGTCTGAGAAAGTTGAAGAAGGCCTTCAACAATTGATAAAATTTGCTAGAGCACCTAATGTGCCAATATCGAGCTTAGTACTGAAAGAAAAAGCTCTACAAATAGCCGCCGAATTAGGAGAGAACGATTTTTATGGCGAGCAATGGATGGATACAGAGATTTAAATTAAGACATGACTTAAATTTTAAAACAGTGTGCGGTGAAGTAGGTGATGTGGATGATAGCGTTTTAAGTGAAGAAATCCGTGTTAGATGACATTTTGAAGCGGTATGAACATTGCGATATATTCAATGTTGATGAATGTGGACTTTTTTTCCGGGTCTTTCCCGACAAAACTCTTACTTTCAAGAAAGAAAAATGTATAGGGGGGAAAAAAAGTTAAAGAAAGACTGACAATTTTTTTAGGAGCTAATATGGATGGCTCTGAAAAACTGAGACCGCTAGTTATCGGAAAATTTCAAAAGCCACGTTGCTTTAAAAATGTCAAGTCTTTACCTTTGAAACAAAAAAGCATGCATGAATGCTAACACATTTGAGAAAACTATACGGCGTCTCGATAGATACTTTTTGAAAAATAAAAGAAAAGTTGTTTTCTTACCCCCAAATGTTACCAGTGTTTTGCAACCTTTGGATCAGGGAGTCGTTAAAAATCTGAAATTGAACTACAGAAAGCTCCTTCTGAAAGACTTGATTTCAGCAATTGATGAGAAAAAAAATTCCACATGTCTGTGTTAGATGCAATTTTTTATATTCATAAAAGTTGGAGCTTGATGTCAAACACATGCATTTCAAATTGCTTTCGACATTCTGGTTTTCAATTTTCTTCAAGTAGTGTGGATGAAATAACAGATGAAGACGATATTCCATTTGCTGTGTTAATACAAGATCTCAGAAATCGCGGCTGTGCTATAGAAAAGGAAAGTGAATACGTGAAAATTGTTGACGAAATTGCTACCACTTCTCAAGCTTCGATTTCCGAAATTGTTTCGCAAGTTTTAGATTCCAATGCAGCAGAAAGTGATGATAACGACAGTGATATTGAAAGTGAAGCGGTGATACAAGCAGAAGCGCTCAGAGCATTAAATGTCGTAAGACATTTTGTTACGAGTCATGAGGGAGCTGAAGAACATTTTCAGAAATTACAACACTTAGAAAACATTGTACAAAAGATGAAACCAAAATCGCGACAGTCCTGTATTGTGGATTATTTAAAGAAAGGTCAGTTGTACATCAGTACTTCTTGAGCGTACTAGTACTATTTCGAAAAACTTTATTCCGAATTAAAATTTTTAAAATTTTTAATTTTAATTCGGAATAATTTAATTAAAATTCTTTCTGATTCCTAATTTTAATTGGTTTAACTAAATTAAAAAATTATAACATAATAAACTGAGATTTTTGTACTTATTAAATTTTACAAAGAATTATACTGTACTGTATTTATATAATGCTTATTTATTGATAGATGCATATGAATCGGTTATAAGATCACTTTCGCGAGGTCCCAAGGGGTGACCTTATATCGGGTCTGACTGTATATATGTATATATGCCGTATATATAAATTGGCTAAGTTCGTCTGTCTGTCTGTCGGTCTGTCTGTCTGTAATTCGATATAATTAAGCTATTAAGATAGATCCAAGGGTTCTCAACGGTACCATTGAATCAAGGGTACTCAAATTGGATGAAAATATTAGTTCATTTTGTCATTCCATGTTGTTTCCATGAAATTTTATTCTTGAGAACTGATCTCGACAACTAGAATTCTAACAGAACATACGTTCAAAACCAAATAATTTTGTTACCGCGTCATCCATTTTAATGAAATTTGGCATACTTACTCAGTTGTTTAAGCTGATTTCGAAACTCAAAACCATTTTTGCCGTAGAAGCTTCGTTCATAAGTTAGCGCAGTATTTAGATTACAAAGGTGACTTTTAAATTCCTTTTGGCGTTATGGGTCAAAAATAATAATTATTCCATTCCTACTTTTAATAAAATTTATTTACAAGGACAAACTTTAGATATGGTTGGTATTTATTTACCAGAGCCTGTTTTTAGTCATGGACAGTTATATCTTGCTATTTCTCGAGCACGTCGTGCTTGCAACGTTCAAATCAAAATTCTTGACTGAATAGATCAAGGACATCTTATAGAAAAATCTGATGCTGTTTTTACAAAAAATGTAGTTTATAAGGAGATATTTACTTTATAGTTGGTAGTTGATAAAATGATTTTTCAGATTTTTTTATGCCTGTCGTCCGACAGGCTTTGCTGCTAGTTTTATAAGATTTTAACAAACGCTATTTTTTATTCCTCCAAAAATAACGACTTGCAAGTCAATCTTTTTTTTTTTTTTTTTTTATCCAAAAAAATTCCTTTTTAAATTTTTAATTAAAAACATTTTTTTTTTTCCAAGGTTCCTTTTTTTTTTTTTTTAATTAATTTTAAGTAGTTAGTTAACTTAGTATTAATAACAATTTTCATCACAGTTGTTTATTACGATTACTATTATTAATTAAGAATGAATTATTACGATTCATTTGCATTTAATTTTTTTATTATTATTTATCCTTTCCCATTGCTAGATGGTCATCCTTGTTCTTAATGAAAACCTTTATTTGAAGGTTACTGTCAAGTAGTTCTTAGTAACAGGAACCGTGTTGGTTCAATGGCCTCCAAGCCTTTATTACGAAGGTCTGGGTTAGAAACCCCTCCAAGGCGATTAGCGGCGGCTCCTTTCCAGGTGTTTGGAGCGGGTCTTTTCCCATCAGATAGAGAAGAAAAAATGAATGAACCCACGCCCTCCAACGTATACATTCCTCAAATGACATTCTAAACTTCTTTGTATTTTCAATAAAATTGCCTCTTCTCTTAAGCGCTTTTAGAATTCTAATGGAAATACTTGTATACCAACATATATAACAATAGTTAAATATCTACTTGAGAGATCATTTTATTTTCCGTAGTTGTTGGGTTAGTTTTGATCATTTGAAGTAATGATGGGACGTAGTAATTACTGCGAGTATTCAGTATCTTAGTACCCACGAAAAAATTTGGGACAATAACTTCATATATTTTTAAACAGTAAAATGCTTAGGTACTGATGGCGTTGTGCAGGACGAACAGTGCATGACAAGCGCCTGCAGGTTTTGCAGTTTTTCGGCTGTAACTGAATAGTAGTCGGTCCTGTTTTACTATTGTTACCGAAGTGTATAAGTAAAGAGCTCGTCCAATCGAATGAAATCTCAGTGTAATTCTAATTAATAGCCTAAGAAGAATTGAAGCTACAAATGTCAGATGTAGATAGATGAAAAGGTATGAACGAAATGCCAATGTTAAATGCTCTCCTCATGGGAAATAACTTAAAAAAAAAAGGCTAATATTTTTTTTAAATAATTACTAAATCAAAGGCTTACAAAGCAAAGCATTCTATGAATAACGTATTTATCACCGTTCCCTTCATTCGCGCTGCCTGTTTTGCGAACCCACTGATTGAAATACAGTCTTGAAGATGATTTTACGTTCTTTTCGCTTCATTCTGGTTATTTTCTGATTAATTTCTTATTAATACATCTTACGAAATAAGGTATCAAAAGAACAAAACTTGATTAGTATTCCCATTCAAATACAGTTGGAATGAATATCAACTTAAATACCTTTTTTCAGTTTAAACACGTTTTCGATCTCACTTGTCAGTTGCAGCAATAAGCTTTGAATCTGTACTGTAATAATAATAAATTTGAATGTTCATATTAATTACAGCGGTTCGAGAATTAAATATATTCCCGAGATATTTAAACACGCTGTAGTTGTTGTGTTGCCATTCGAGTTGTCGTCCTTGGGCGTCCCAAGCTACGTTCTATTGGAGATAATCTAACGACGACGTAAAGTTAATGAGAAACTTAAAGAACATAGAAAACTACAAGAATGCTTTGGCTTCAACTAAAATTTTAACAGAATTCCTATTGTTTCTTTTTTTTAAAAGAGTATTGAATAAAATTTTAGCTAAGTCTTTGTAATATTTCTTTTATTTCTGTAGGATTTTGCTGCAGTACTTCCCATGCTGATAAAAACAACGTGATTTGAATATATCAATTTCTGTTTTGTTTTTATATAAAAATGTCAGCAGCTTTTTGAGATTAAAAATTTTAATCTAATCTATATTTTGAAAAGCGTACGTCTTGTTTGTCGATCGGTTCACGAAACTTTACAACTTGCTTTGTCTTTTTATTCAGCTTATTAAAGGCGAATTTTTCAGTACGATCTTATTTTTTTAGATCTCAATACTGGTCTGATTCTAATTTGAGAAAAGATATCAATAGAATATTTTCCTTTTTTCTTTACAGCATAACGCGTAGATTTGGGAATAGCACCTGGCGTTGCTTTTCCTGGGAAAAAGGTTTTCAGTCTCTTTAACTTCATCGTGGAAGCATCAGTGAAAGTAACTGGAATCATCAAATGAAATTTGATATCACAGAAAAATATGTTATTATTGTTATTATTACATGATTTGACAAAGATTCGTACATGGAAGCTCTTTTAAATTCATGTTTTGATTTTTTAAATGTAATTTTTTATCAAGTGCGTTGGCCCAAACTTTGTGATTCATTATTATTATTATTATGATTGAATTTTTCACGAGAACTATGGATCATATTTCCTAAGCCGTTGCTATTTTAATATTAGTCTGATCAGATCACGCTCAATCAACTAATGGGGAGTGCCAACATTTGAATTGCTGGCAGTCGTTTTCTATCATAGGAACAAAAAAAGTAGGGCTTGAAACAAGTGGCATTAAAATATGTTCTCTATTTATTATAATAAATTGTATAATATAACTAACAGTTTAGGTATTATGCAGCAGGTGGCGCTCAGAAGACTGGCCTCAACAATTGATTACCGGTATCCAGTATTATCGTTGTCTGTAGGTCTTTGAACCTTCCAGAAATAGATTTTCTAATAACCTTGATATTCTGTTACCCTCTTTAATTCTCAAGTGTTAAGGATTCATTTTCTACCGGCAAAAAAAAAAAAAAGAAAGAAAACATCCCGACCTTAAAGAAGCCGGCCCGGATTTCTTTGCTTGGACCTCCCTCAGTTAATTGATTTCTCTCCAGTTTTAAAGGCATGAGTTTTGCAATTTACGCTAATAAGACGGCCATTAGCCACCACAGAATCTTTTGGCTTCCGCTCCCTTCCACCCCCCCCGAAACCATCTGCCCTGGTTTATTAATTTTCAATCTGAAAATGAATGCCAACACTGTTCAGTGAAGATGGCTGCTACGAATTCCCCATCCCAAGAATTAGAACCATTTTGTATCTCCATAGTAACGTTGTGTGTTGCGACAAGGAAAGATGGAATGTAGATGGAATGAAACCGACAGTGATTTTTACGACGCATTACAAATTAAAAGAGGGAAATAAAAATCACGATCCCATGAGGCCTAGTTTAATTATTTCGATATTAAAAGCTCCCGAAAAAAGCAAGTCATGAATTAGGCTTCTAATGTGAGTGGACGTTCTTCGTTTGCAAGAAACCGTTTTGCCAAGACACCTTTCAATTCGAAACAGCGCAGTTTTTTTTGTTTTTGTTTTGTTATTTGAAAATTATTAGTTTTAATGACTTGGTGAATTTGAAAGAGTCGTGGGAGAATTTTGATGAAAAACGTCAAGACTTTAAAAAAGTAAATTAGGTTAAAATTGAATAAATTAATAATATTTCCTTATAGCAGTTTTGTACAATCGTTAAAGATGAAGTGTTTGTAATATTTTAATTCATTTTACTTATTTAACGCTGACACCTCCCAGGCGTCTAAAGCACGCACGCATTTGAGTTGAACTTTCTGACAAGAATTTCCGAAAGATTTTAATTCTTAAGATTTATTTCTTCTTAGATGCACTTTAAAGATAAAAGATGAAATAAGTTTTGTATCAGCCAGGGCGTCTGTAAGGCGCTGTAGCTGTTTGGATTTTTTTTTCTTTTCTGCCTGCCTTTTTTAGTTCTTATTTGCTGAAAACCTCCTAAGAGAATCAAGTCGACAACCGCTTATCGCTTTGTATCCCTTTCCCGAATCAACCTCTATTTGCGCCGTCCCTGTCGGCGTATTTCTTGGAATTGGTCCAAGTCGTTGGGCTTGGTGGAAGGACCACGGGGATCTCCCTTCCTAGAGCGCCGCTTTTTTTCCGATTTCTGGCTTTTTGTTGGGCTAAAGAAAAAAAAATCCATTTCGGACGCAAGAAACGATCTGTTGCCGCTACCGTTTCATCCTGAAAACTCGAGGGAACAATTGAACAACGATTTGCGGACAGTGACCCATCTATTCACGGTACTTCTGCTCCCACTTCGGAAATTGTGCATCGGAAACATGGAAATATCTCCTCTAACTCATCATTTTTTTCGACGTATTTCTAGACTTTGTTTTAAAATCTTCACCGTAGGCTTTAACCTGTGAATATTGTGGGATTTTCGACAATACTGCGGAGATAAAATGCATTTTTTTTTTTGTTTGCATCTTTGAGCATATCTCCAGTGTTTAAATGTATGTTTAGCTATAAACATCCTAAGGATGATTCGGACTTAACTTTAATTAAAAAAGATGAGAGCACATAGTAAGCTTAAATTTTTATTTGTATTTGCCTCTGTTCGAAATGATGTTACGTTTGTCACACCAGTTGATCGATAATTGGTAGCTTGTTCTAGATTTTTCTTAACAATGGCAGAAACAGTATTTTTTGAATGCTTAGTAGTGTTCTGTTATATAAAATTGTTTTGGCACTTTTGTTGTAAATGTACACGATATTAACAGAATGGGTTGTATTAAAGATATTTAATAATTACATTGTATCGTTTGACTTAGAAATGTCTTGTAGTTGAATCCCTTCTGTTTCGCCATCTTGAAGGATAACATTTAATGAAACATACCTGATGAAGTCCAGGACTTGTTCGAAACATGCCCTTTGCTTCCGTATTGCTTATATATTCATATATTTTGTATTGTGTAGATATTAACGCTATCTTTTATTATTAGGATAATTAGGATTAAGATTTTTTTAAATCACCTTTGAAGTAGTTGACATTAGTTAATTCAAATTAATTCAACCCCTATTCAAATTAATTTTTTCGGAATTTTTGATTTTAGATTAGTTTTCTTGTTAGGTTTAATCATTGTTATATTTGGGAAAGATCTGAAGTAAACCTTGGTCAGTTGCAGATGTCATCGTATTGACTTTCTAAAACTCTCTTATTTGGATGCCAGTTCCTGGTTGTCATTTCTTGGTGTGTATGTGTGTTTGTGAGAACGATTTAATGGTTTTGTTTGCAAGGAAATTGATACAGAAGCAGAGATTTGATTTCTGTCATGGTAGCGTGACTTACTTCTATCTGTCCATGATGAAATTTATTGAGACAAAATATGTTGCAAACATTTCTTAGGATAGAAGTTGTGTCTGTACATACAATCCTGAAATACAGTAGAACCCCTTTAATCCGTCACCTTTGGGACTGGGGGTATGATCGGAACGCAAAAAAGGTCGGATTATCAGAAAATACAGAAAAATACGGATTTACTGCGTTGTCAAACAGTTCAAATTTAGGCTTTTTCAATGTTTTGAGATTCTTAAGAGCGTTTTCACCATCTACCGTCGCTCTATAGGCAAGTAGACAACACAAGGGCGCGACGGGTGGTGAGTCACCGACGAGTCCGGGACATGTTCGGCCGGCTCGTGCACGGTCGGATCAACCGGAGTGGCGGACCAGCCGAGGGCGGACAGGAGGGGTTCTACTGTCGTTATAATACATCATCAGCTAACTTTTTCATCGTGGGCTCATATTAATTTTTTTTCTTCTTTTTCTGGACATTTTTGTTAAAAAGAATTCAACAAATGTTTTCTATTGCTCATCTGTTTTATCGAATTTTGACTTTCTGATTATTATTTCAGCAATTGAATGTCTTAAAGCCGTCAGCCAGAAATTCAGTGTTGTTTTGTGTCGATAGATCGAATACAATTTATTTCTGAAAACTTCAAGAATTAAAATATCAAAGTTATATTTATTTAGTTTCTTAGAAGAAAATAAAAGCCTCAAAATAGAATACTTTTTGCTCATTGGTCAAATGAAATTTGGAAGCAGTCATCGGAAAACAGATATTTTCCTATTGAAAACAATGTGTGAGGCATTCCCAAAATAAAGAAAGGAATTTTCATTACATACAAAAAAAAATAGCTAACTAATTTTTGGATAAAATTGTTTTCTTTTTTTTTTTTATTTAATAGGCAATTAAGAAGGAAAACCCCCGAATCCAGTGTTTTTAATCAGGTCCTTTATTCCTTGGTGGCTTTGTAAAAAATGTTAGTGACGAATTCGCTTCTGTACCATTTCAGCTAGTTATCATTTTTTCGTCAAAATATGAATTTAATATAAATTTGTAAAGTTACACGATTTTTATAATGAATAATATGAAAAGAATACCCCCAAAACATATTTATTGGATCTTCTTTGTTACTTAGTCAAAATCGATTCTTTTTTTTTCTGTTGCTGCACGAAATAAACGTGACAGCCCCTTAATAACGATCTCATCCTTTCCCCCATTTTCTCTCCCCCTGTAATAGAGACTGATTAATTTGTGCAACACTGGGTGTGGTGCGGAACAGTAGTGGACAGCTCCTTGTCTCATCTCATCCCCCCTTTCTTCACCCCTACCCCTAACTAATAGCATCTCCATCTGGAGCAACAACCTCATTCCGAGGTTGGAAGAAAATTAGGGAGCACTGACTTGTTTACAAGGAGGGGATTTTGTTGACGCTAGCAACAATATTAAGTAGGGAATGACTGCTTAGATGACAATGAGGATTATTACATTCTTTGCACTGACTGACAGAAGAAAGGCGAGTTTTTTCTTTTTATTTATATCAATCTAATTAACCCAAATCGTCCATACACTGTTTGATGCGTACTCTAAACATAAATGACTATTTTTTTTTTTTATAGCTTCACACCTTACAACTATCATTCGAAAAATCCATCAGAACAAGAAATTCTTAAAAAAATTGATAATGGCTAGAAAGTGGTCGAAACTGTTCAAAAATTTTATAAGCTAGCTTTCAATCGTTTTTAAATGTATTTTTTACTTCGAACAAAGCAATTTTCAAATATAAGATTTTGATAGCATCTTACTTGCAATTTGTGAAATTGTGTTTCACCAATTACCGAATTTCGTAATTCATGAAGTCTTAGATCATATTCTAATCTTTTTATATTTGTGGATGGAAAACAGTGATATCGTAACTTTGGTATGTTAAGAATTAAACCAAAAAAAAAGGATTTAATTGAAAAATAACTTATATCAATAGTCATGTAAAGCATTCTTTTATAAAAACGAATCAAAATAGTGTGTTTTATATTTTATAACATTTTCGTTAACATTATGAATGAAGTATGGACCATAAGAGTCCCAGATTGAGGAAAACTTCGATCGTCACTAAGAAAGTACACATTAAGATTGTGTATTTAATGAAATAATTTAAGAATTTACAGTGGTGTAGCGAACATATCCTAAGCGGGCTGTTATATCAGAAAACTTATTATTTTACGCTAATGTTCATTTTGATCTGTGAAAAGGATGAATGTTATATATTAATTCAGTGATATTATTTTGTAGAGTAAATTAGAAATTACATATCTATCATAAAAATTCTTAAACACAAACTAAGCAAAAAAAGGCCTGCATCCAAAGATAGTCTGATTACACAAATATTGGCTTAACTATTTTCTTGCACAGTCAATTCCGATGCATTTTCCAACTCGCGAACGTCACGGAATGAATCAACGTAGATTACCCTTTGTGGTGTTGATAATGAAAAGGTTTGACAATCAGTTCTATGGGGCATCAGGGATTACAGATTGGATACAGTTTATTGCTTAATTCCCAGCAGAACAAATAGTAATTATTCATAAAACACGTTTCTTGTACAAACCAAGTTAATTTTAGGTAAAAAAAAAAAAAAAAATCTTGAACAGTTTCACGTGACATTACGTAAATAACGTTACAAAAAAAAAAAAATCACCGAGATAATAAACAAATAAAGGCTCAATATATTTGGTCTATAAATAAATCCCCGAAGTATGTTATTTCTTTCTTTATTTAGTTATTTAGTATAAATTTATTTATTAACTTATTTTTAAGAATAGCTCCATGACATTTTACTTTTCCATTATAAAATTTCTTCGAAATAAATTGTCGCAGTTGCATTGGATACGGAAACTTATATTACAGATGTATTACGAAACAGTTTCGTAATTATAATTGTTTAGTTACAGAGAACTAGAATCGGGAAAAAGAACAGCATCAAAAGTCGTGATCATCCGTTTTTTTTATTATTTTTTTTATTCCATTGATGCCATAAACCCATTTTGATTTTGTTTATTTATTTATTTAGTTATTCTTTTTTTTAATTCGAATTGAGCTGTGTTGATTTAGTTCTTTGGTACAATTGCGCAGTACATTCGCAAGAGAGTAATCACTGTTTGTTCATTCTGCTCGGGCGAGATTATGAGATTCTTATCGAACGCATCCCGTCGTTCCTTCGATATCAGCTGAATTCTTGTTAGGAAACGGTGAATATTTGAAGTAACTTTTGCGTGGGGGAGGGAAAGGAAGAAACGCCCATAATATCGCACAAGATTTTTTCTTTCTTTCTTTCCTGTCCCCTCCCTCCTTCGACCGATCGTTGACGAGGCGGAAGTCCACTTGGCTCCCAGTGGGTCACGAGTGTGGCTTGCATTCGTTTAATGGTCTCTTCGTGACGCCGGCAGAAATCTGGACGGAAAAATCCCAGTAATAACCCAAGAGAGAAGCGAAATGGATAACAGTATCCGGTTTTGTTTTCGGCATCGTCATTCGAAAGAAAAAGCAATGGCGGAAATCTTCCCACTTTGAATATAAGACAATCTTATGTCATCAACACTTTAAAAAACGAATTCACCATAGAAATGAAATGCCAGAGCTGCTCTTCTAACATTTCTACAAATTTGGTAAAAGGTGAAGTTGGCCTGCCAGGTCTTGAATACTCGCATGATTAAGATCCCAAATCAAAACTGACCAAGAAAAAGAAAAGAAAAAAAAAAAAAAAATAAGTACATTAGAAGCAAAATTAAACTGAGCATGTCACGAATAATAAAAGTCGTGAAAGCTATTGACGATTCTCACCGTAACAACATGAGACTGGAGATAAATTAGACATAAGGTAAACTTTAAAGATTCTGTTGAGGTAAGAATAGAAGCAATTTGGTAGGGAAGCAAAACTCAAGTTTTAAATACGGTTTTCTACACGAAGCCCATTCTGCCCCTAAGTGATCTTCCTTTTTACGATCTAGATCTGCTGTGAAGGTTCAGCTTTCCAAGATAAATAGTTTCGGAGTAACTTTGATCACAGACGAACCTCGGACGAAGGACTTGTGTAGTAACAAATTGCAAAATGATGTATCTGGGGCAGTGCCCCCGCCAAGACGAGCCGAAGGCAGGAAGGGCACTACGTACCTTCTCTGGAAGCGTTTCGTCGTATTTTCGAACCCTCACAACTTCGGTCTGGATAATACTAGAGAGCTCAAATTTTCAGAATAAGATGCAGTTAGCAGACTAATAAAATACCGGCACGATAAGTTTCATTTATTTAGCTTTTATACTTTGGATTTTATTAATACCTAAAATTCGTCGATTCCGTCACTGATTCACTGACTGACTCATGATCATCAAAACCTCTAGGGTACTTCCTGAAGTCCTAGAAAGCTCAAATTTGGTATGCAGGCTAGGATTAGCACACAAACAACAACAAAATTAAGAAATCCGTAACTTTCACCCTCCAACTCCTCATAAAGGGGGGAGTCTGGTTATGTATTATCGAACCCTCATAGCTTCGGCCTAGATAATACTAGAGAGCTCAAATTTTCAGGATAAGATGCAATTACCATACTAATGAAATACGCTAAGTTTCATTTATTTAGCTTTTATACTTTGGATTTTATTAAGATCTGAAATACGTCATACCCTCAATGCTTCGGCCTAAATAATACTAGAGAGCTCAAATTTTCAGGATAAGATGCGGTTAGCAGACTAATGAAATACGCTACGTTTCATTTATCCAGCTTTTATACTTGGATTTTATTAATATTTAAAATACGTCGATTTCGTCCATGATTCACTGACTGAGTGACTGACTCATGATCATCAAAACCTCTAGGGTACTTCCTGAAGTCCTAGAAAGCTGAAATTTGGTATGTAGGCTAGTTTTAGCATACAAACAACAACAAAATTAAGAAATATGTAAATTTCACCCTCCAACCCCTCATAAAGGGGGGTTCCGGTTCTTTATTATATAACAATTTCTGAAAGGTATATCCCACCCAAAAAGTTTCAGGTAAAATAAGTTGCCAAGACTCACATGCTCATAACGCTTTCACTGTTAAAAAGTTATCAGATCTCATCTTATAAAAAGAAATGAAATCCCACCCAAAACATTTCATGTAAAATAAGTTG
>JAFIDM010105311.1:0-11891 GCA_023159025.1 Thereuonema tuberculata | reverse complement strand
ATATATACTCATGGACAAAAAAATTAGCGCACCAAGAAATAATTGCGGGATCGTAACGAAACTTGCAGTGAAGGTACATGTCGGGGAGATTTGCAAATGATTAGAAATGCAGCGTGATTGCGCATTACGTAAAGGCGGTAGAGGGCGTTGAACATCGTACTCTGTGGAGTATAAAACAGATAACCAAAGCTTGTTTGACTGTGCTGAATCATTTACAAAGGAAGAGCTGAGGTAGACATGCCATTATGCCGTGTTCGAAGACAGAATACGCAGTTGTCGCAGTTTGAGAGAGGGAGAATCGTCGGGATGATGGAAGCTGGGTGGTCAGCTAGGCGAGTAGCTCGTCAATTAGGCCGCTCTGATTGTGTTGTGAGGAGGTGTTGGGACCAGTGGACCCGAGAGATGTCATGTACACGAAGACCAGGCTCAGGACGCCCTCGACAGACCAGTCCTCGAGAAGACCGCCACATAGTCAGAAATGCACGCGTACAGCCAACTGCTTCATCGGCTGCCATCCAGGCAAAGGTAGCACCTTCACTAGGGGCCGCTGTGTCTTCTCGGACCATACGAAGGCGCCTGGCTGAAGGACATTTGGTATCGCGGCGCCCATTACGTGTGCTGCCCTTCACGCCCACCCATCGATGCCTCCGTTTGGAGTTTTGCCGTGCACGAGGAAACTGGACTGCAGCGGAATGGAACCAGGTCGTCTTTAGCGACGAATCCAGATTCAATCTCGGCAGTGATGACAATCGTGTTCGTGTGTGGAGAGCCCGTGGTGAACGCTTCAATCCTGCCTTTGCTGTACAGCGACACACCGCTCCCACAGCTGGTGTGATGGTATGGGGTGCCATTGCCTACAATACACGGTCACCCCTAGTATTGTTCCGTGGCACCATGACAGCCCAGCGGTATGTTCATGAAATCCTGCAACCACATGTGTTGCCACTCATGCAACGCCTCCCAGGAGCCATTTTTCAACAAGACAATGCTCGGCCTCATACGGCAAGGGTGTCACAAGACTGTCTCCGCACTGTTACTACCCTTCCTTGGCCTGCCCGATCCCCAGATTTGTCTCCAATCGAGCATATCTGGGATCATTTGGGACGACGAGCTGGGCATCCCACGAGTTTGAACGAACTAGAGGCAAGATTACAGCAAATATGGAACGAAATGTCTCAAGACATCATACAGAACTTGTATGACTCAATGCCCGATCGTATCGCATCGTGCATTCGCGCTAGAGGGGGTCCAAAGGAGTATTAACTCCTCCGTTCTTTTGCCTTTTTCTCTGAAATAAATTATCCTTTTTCTTTGATTTTCTAATCATTTACTTATATCAAAGTAGTCATTACGTATGTAAATTTTCGTTTCATTTTAACGACTCCTTCTTGGTGCGCTAATTTTTTTGTCCATGAGTGTATTTCTATTGTAGATTTAGCAATTTGAAAAAAAAAAGAAAAAAAAAGCCTCAAAATATTTATCTTGAGAAATTACGACATGTTTAAAATGATAATTTCAGTTAATTGGCATTTATTTTTGACAGTACCATCATTTAATGTACCTACTACTTTTCCTAGCGAAGTTATACATTCAGTAACTGTTTCTGTATTATCAGGTTTGGATAATTTTTACTATAGAAAAAAAAGAACAGATAGAAATTGAACTTATTAAAGAAGCAATCTATTTGTAATTTTAAAAGAAGTTTTAAGTTATAAGACTTTAAAACGAAAATAAACAAAAAAATTAAATTTTATTACAAATATTTAAAACAATTATTAAAATTTTAATGGAAATTCTTTCTTATTTGACTTTTATTTTTACATAGACCTCTATTTCATTTCAACTATTGTAATTATTTTATAACAAGTAAATGATAGCTAAAACATATGAAAGAGATATTGTCATGTCATGTTTTTTTTTAAACAAATATAATCTTTATCCTGAAAATAAATTCATGTGAAATAGAAAAGCAAATAAATCCTCTTTCGTAAAGAATTGGTGGCCCTGAAAAGGACCGTTTTTCAAATGACTAAATGAATTTCTCAGGGCCGTATCTCAGCATCGGTATTAGGCCTAAAATCGGAGTCTTGTGAATCCCACATCCTTCAATAAATTTCGAAAAATTCCCACACAAATGTTGGGCAATTCTTCATCTTCGTTAATAGCTTCCATCACTTTTAATGCTGTCGGAATTTCATTTCTAAAATAAAAACTATGAACTTTCCTCCGTAGACATGTCAGTGTGAAGGTATCGTAAATCTGTAACCTTGTTTGCATATTAACTTTTAACGGTCGTTTCTTCCCGGGAGTTGAAACAAGCCCGCTTTCTTTGACTTCGCTCTTCATACGGTTAATACTTGCTGTTGACACACTTGTTAATTCAGCAACCATAGCTGTTATTGCATTCTCTGACTGATCCTGGTGCTTCTCTCTTAACTTACACAAAACATTAAGAATGATAACCTTAGCAGCACTTTTTAAGGGTTTTCCTGGTTTATGTGGTTGAAACACAATAGAGTTGGAAGACGCCATCTTAACTCAACTGTTAAAGCTCACTGGTTGGTTAATTAAATAATTACTAATTAACTCATAAATATCTGAAATGTGGTCTTTATCTCCTTAAAATGCTTATCTTAAGGAGATAAAGACCACATTTCAGATATTTATGAGTATTACGACATGTAATTTAAAATGATAATTTCTGTTAATTGGCATTTATTTTTGTTAGTAGCATCATTTAATGTACGGACTACTTTTCATAGCGAAGTTATACATTCAGTAACTGTTTCTGTATTATCAGGTTAGGGTAATTTATACTATAGAACTTTTGTATATCACTAATATTATAAGCATTATTATTGTTTATTATTGTGTATAAAATCCCAAAATGAAATGTATAAAATGTGTAAATAAATATTTAAATAAATCTTTGTATATATGATTGGTTCGGTAGCAATTTGAATAAATCTTGGCTCCTCCCCCTCCCAAAATTTTGAAAATGATGTTTTTTTTTGGGTTGTTGCTGATTTTTCCCTAACGTGTGACTCCCCCCCCACTTCCCCAAAATAAAATCCAATATACCCCATTTTCACTCGAACTATAAATAAATAAACTTTAAAAGGGGAAAAAAAAATAAGATTGATTCCTAAAGAATCTGAGAATTTAGGACGTGAGAAACGAAAATTCGTTTTCTGTATTTAAATTTTTATTAAAAGTTTATTTAAGAAATTATTTTTCTCTCTGGTAAAACAGAAAAGTAATTTAAAGTGATTTTGTTATTTGGATGTAACTATCGAAAAATTCTCATTTCGCAGAAAAGTAAAAAATTATTTTTTAACATATAAAATACGTAACTGACGCAATCATTTCTGGCCGAATATTTCCAGTACATTCCTGATAACACAAATGTCCTTCCACTGATTTTATTTTTATTTCGAAAATTCGGTGGAAATTTTACGTCAAAAAGCATCATTTAGGAATGTTTGAAAATGTTTTTGCAATTTTCCCTTTTAATTTAGATATATAGTATTATTTTTTAAATTGAAAAATTCTGCATGTTTATAAAAATTTAAGGAAAGACTGAAATGTTTGAAAGAGCAAAACTGCATATTTCCAAAAAACTAAGCAATCTTTTACAACTATCTTACAAAGCAACCAGTTAAGGAAAGAATTAAGATCAATATTGATTAGTTACAACTTACGAAAGTAATAGATATTTTATAGGGAATTGAAAATAAATGAAAAAGAAAATATTTATATGTTTATTAATTTTTATTTATATAATTTAGAATCGCTCTCTTCTCATTTAGTTATTTATAATAATTTTGACGTAATCTTTGGTTATTATTATGATTTATAAAGTAAGAGAAAACAAAAAAGATGGTGGTTTATTGGTTTACTATGAATAACGTATGTTATAAAAGAAATGAATATTAATACAATCACTCATGAAAATTAAACATGCACTGTAAGTAATAATAAAAATGATTTTGATATAACTTTATTAGCTATTTTCAAACCACCTAATACTAATAAAAAAAGATTTCGTAACTGAAGTGCTATATGTTTTGAACTATCTTATTTGTTATCTTGCAATGAATTTAATGTGCTGGAAAATTTAACAAGTATTTTACGTGCTGGAGTAAGTAACGAAACGGCCGTTCCCAATTCCTTTCGATAATCGAATCAGAAAGCCATTTATTTATTCGTGAGCTGCTCTTGTTTCTCATTTTGTTTTATCTTATTTGTAACTTACGCAAAAAATTGTGCCATGCTTTTAGTGGTAGATATAAACATTCATATAGTAGACGATACAATAAATCCTCTTGTTCAGGGATACATAGAGATTTATCATACTATTGGCTAAACATATTCTATTAACAAACTCACAAAGGATATGAAGACAAACATAACTACCCCAAAAACATGCATTGACCATGGCTTTGCTAAAGCTAATGTAGTTCATTTTATTGGAAACGTTATACAGACTGATATATCTGATCATTACATGATAATGCAATAACTGAGAAAATTTCTCTATCATACACCCAGATAGAGAATCAAATAACGAACCAAAAACCAGAGTTTTCTATAAAATTAATGACGAGAAACCTGCTTGAAACATGAAAGAACTAGAAAAATATACAACAATACGAATCCTAATAAAATTAATAATCTATTAAAGAAAAAATGACGTCGAAAAAAACACAAACATATTATTAGAAAATCCCTTAATACAAATAGTTCAATCCCTTATAATAAAACTAAAGTAAAATATAAACAGCAATGAATGACAGATGAATTATTAGAACTTATAAAAAAAAGATAGTTTAGTGTTTTAAATGAAATTTGTGTTTGTGTGAAAGAAAATAGTAATTTATCTTTCAATATTTTGCATTTCACACTGAAGGCCTAATTAAAAAGAATTCCTGAATCCGTGTTCTCAAGATGGCAGCGCCCATTGCTGATTTAGGTTTCAGACGTAATATCTCGTGAGTGATTGTTAGACAATGCTAAGTGCGCGAGCGACCCATTGTTGCGTAATTAACGAGAACGTGTTTAGTGCATTCCCGAGCCGAAAGCCAGCTTCAGATCGTCAGTTCTCGCTCAGGGTTGCAGCAGAAGGATGTGTTCCATAATCGCTGCAGTGCAGTCTTCGCCCAAGTTCACGACGAGTTGGATGTGTTCCTTTTTTGGCTACAGCCGAGCTGTGAGTTCTCGTTCAAGTTTTACAGCAGTAAGGATGTGTTCCTATTCGCTGTAGTCAGTTCTCGTTCAGTTTTACGGCGGTGAAGATGTGTTCTATATCGCTGTAGTGAAATTCTCTCACAGCTCCCCAGTGATAACGATATGTTCCTTATCACTACGATTTAGTCAGCTGCTAAGTGCCCTAGCTGTAATGATGTGTTCTTTACAGAAATATAGAAGGATGTGTTCCTATTTTTGCTGATAAGTGCCCAGCTGTAAAGATGTGTTCTTTACAGAAATTCGGAGTTCAGTGTTCCGTGTTTCAGAGCTCCAATTCTTAGTAAAAAAGTGTGTCTAAGTGCTTCGTTATTGAGAATAAATCCAGATTGATTTTTCTCAATTAATCTTGCGAAATACATACATCAAGGATGTATTTTCGGTGAAACCATTTCGACGGAGATTGCTGTTCCAAATTGCGACGAGGATTTTCGAAGAAGACTTCGTGATTTCAGTTCGACGGAAAGCCGCAATATTACCCCGTGAGTGCAGTTTTATTTTCCCCAGAGTTTCGTACTCTCTTCGTCCGTACTAAGAAGTTTAGAACTTGCCTTTTGACCGAAGCAGTTTAGTCCCAGTTTAGCGAGCCGAAGAACAGACTTTCATTTAACTTGCTTAAATAGTTTTGGACTTTAAAGTATTCGATAATTAACGTTAAGGAAATAGATGTGTTATTCTAGTTAATTATCTGTTGGAATTCTCTGTGTGAGAATGTATTTAAGTTTTAAAAGAAAATTGTTTTATTAAACGTTTTTTTGTTTGTTACACTTTCGCCTTAGTTTATTTTACCTTCCTTTTTAAGCCTTGTAAAGTCGGAATTTTAATAGCTCACCAGTTTACGATAAATCTCTGCTGAGGGAAATTAATTTAGATTATTTTCTCCTCGATAACTTATGGTCCCAGTAAAAAAAAAAAAATATCCAACCCTCAAAATTTAACAAACGTGACAAAATATATTTAGAAAATTATAAAAAGAAAATCTTTTAAATAATTTAATAAAAACAAATACTACGAAAAAATAATAATAGAAAGTAACAATAATAATAATAAGCAATGGAGTATCATAACAATGCTATTACAAAAATAATAATATAAAGAAAACTAAAGAAATAGATCAACTAAGTAAACAAAACAAAGTTCAAAATAAATTAACGAAGTTTGATCACACTTCCGTAAATGCAGGTAATATTGAAGTAGGTTCGTGTAATACAAAACTTCTTAATAATCAAAAGTTCATTCAACTTAACACATTAGTTTTAATCTCTCCTACAGCAGCTGACGTTATAGAAATAATTAAAAATATCAAAAATAAACACTAAATCTCAAGCTAGCAAATGTATTTGAACTAAAATCATTAGATATCTTGGCTAGTCTTAAGTATTTACTCAATATTACTAAAGTATATCAGAATCAAAACAATGTATGAGTTATTGAGACACAGAGTTAAGAATAGGATATGCCGACAGAGTTCCAACAAGCGTCGGGCGTTGTCGCTAGCAGCAGAGCTGTTCGCCGATAGTTAAACTACTTGGGTTTCCAGCGCCGTGCATGTTCCTAGGAATCACCGACTCTTAAGACATTGGGCGAGTCCAGCTGATGACGGGTAGGAACCCAGAAACAGCTGTTCTGGATTCCCGGTGTCGAAAAATCCAAAAACAGATCAGTGATTCCTTTTGTTATTAGTTATGTGCGAGTATGGTTTTTATTGTCTTGTCATAATTATTTTTCGCACGTTAAAACTTGTTGTTAAATTATATTATGACTATTATATAGTCTTTATGTTATAAAAATATGCTTATTTAACTGTCAATTCTCAACTTTGGAGTCCATTTGCACTAAAATCATTAGATATCTTAAGTTCGATAGTCTGAAGTATTTGAACAATTTCATTGTAGTATATCAGAATAAAAATAATGTTTGAGTTATTGAGACACAGAGTTAAGAATAGGATAAAGGAATTCCCTTCCCCTGATTCAAAATTGCTTTATATCATTTTTAGCATAATTATGTAGGAAATCAATTGTGTATGTTCTAATGTTTGTGTATGTTCTAATAAATTTTGAAACACTAGAGGATTCAAGAATATATTTTACTAAAATCTATTTAATGCCAAATACTTTTATATTCTGTAGAACCCGAATGTATTTCCAAAATAAAACCTTTAATATCTTAAAAATATTTTGTTGTTGGTTTTCAATCTTTTTGTAATAGCGAATAATCAATATAATTTCTAATAAATATCATAATCTATTTAAGAAGTGACGCAGTAACAGATTACACTGCGACCCCTGTGTTTGAGATTAGGCGAAGGTTCCTTCGGAAAGATTTTAGATCTAATAGTTACTTCTAGAACGTGTACGGGATTTGTACAGGACCAACGAGAAGTTCCTCAAAAAGATTTAAAGCATACTTTCTTTCAAAATGATTTTTTTCTTTAAAAATATTAATTAGTGAACTTTTGTTTTAAACAGCAGATATCTTATGTTTCTTTCTGATTTAAAATATCTGCTGAAAATAAACAGAAACTTCCCATTTCTGAAAAAAGTAATGAGATTCACAATAAATTACTGAAACAGATTTACATTCAAATAGTTTTAATGATATTTAAACACTAACAAATGCATTTCAATATTTGTAATTTCGAATGTTTGATTTTTAGAATTTTTTGGAATTTTCTGGCACTAATTTACTGACAAGAAACTAATTTGAATTATAAATATAAAAGTTAGATTGGTACTAATTGTTACCGTAGAGCATCGATTATCCGAAACAATGCTTCACGGGGGGGGGGGGGATGTAGTCTGATATTTCGTAGGATAACTGATATTTCGGATAGCCGATCATTTACGAAAAAATTGTTCCAGTAACATTTCCGCATACCATAGCAGTGATGCGTAATTTGTTTGGTGCTGACATTTCATTCTTAGAAACTAGGGATTTTGTTGGCATTTTCTTCCAATACAGACCAGTCTGCGTTGTAGACTTTGGTTTTTTTGTAATAAATGTTTTTTTTTTTTAAAAAAAGACTCTTTAAAATGTGCAGCTGCTTCAGTATCAGCCGACAGTTTTTAATTAATTTTTTAAATTTTTGTCTACTGGAACGCCTTCGGTTAACCGATATTTCGATTGATTGGTATTCGGATAATCGATGCTCTACGGTACATGTGGACATTACGTTTCATGAAGTCATCAGAGCAAACGGACAGACAAAGTGACTTTATCAGCATCATGTATCTTTCTAGCAATTGGAATAGAAATGCATATATTTCAAAAAAGAAAAAAATTATTTACGATTTTTAACAGATGTAAGATGCTTACAAGGTTATTTAAGAAAGAAGGTTAGCTCCGCAGCGTAAACGGTTTCTATTGTCTAACAGTATGACGTTAGAAAAATATCCTGAAAATTTGAGCTCTCTAGTATTATCTAGGCCGAAGCTATGAGGGTTCGAAAATACGACGAAACACTTCCAGAAAAGGTACGTAGTGCCCTTCCTTTTGTATTACACATAAAAAAATATATCTTATTGATAATTATATACATAAGGACTACCACAATATATTATGTTCCTTAGAAATGAAAATATCTTAATTTTTTTTTGAATAATAGATATTAACTTTTTTTTTTAAGTTCACTCCTCGATTTTATAATCCTGAAATTAACTGCATATTTTTATTTTTGTATGTTTTCAATGAGTGGAGATGTGAAATGAACTGTTGGTAATTAGTGAATATTATAATTTTTTATTTTTGTAAGTTCACATTACTTGATATAAGTTTTGAATGAAGTACAGTAGAAATGCAAACTTATTTTATTTTTTTTAAGTTGACTCCTTTAGATTGTAGTTATGAATTGAACTGTTCAGATTCAGTGGACATTGAATTTTTATTGAAATGTGTGATTGTATTGTTTACATTTCATTATCAGTGGTTGTCAATTTCTATTATAAAGCTTTGGATTTCATCCTCTGTTATATTATCAATTTTCCAAAAATTTCTACTACTGTTATAGTTTGCTTTATGAAATTTTTCCACATCTTTGTTGACTTTGCTGTGAAAATATCTTAATGTTTTCTTGTATAATAGTTTATTGAAATGTGTGAGTGTATTGTTTACATTTCATTATCAGTGGTTGTTTAGTTTACGATTTTATAGTTCTGAAATAAATTGTTGATATTCAGTAAAAAAGATTATTTTTTTTTTATTTTTGAAAGTTCATATCAGTAAGGATATAAAATGAACATCAGTAAATACAGTAGAGTCCCGATTATCCGAGTTAATGTGGACCGAGACTAACTCGGATAACCGAAAAACTCGGTTAAAGCGAAATTTGTAAATACACCACATGCAATTCATATGGTTAAGATAATTAAAGAGTTTTTTAACTTAAAAAAGTCCTTAATAGTTTTTTTGTTTTACTTTACTTTGGCGTTTTTCTGCAGTAATGTTTCGCCATTATTTTAAAGATAACAGGATTGCTGGTGTCGCTTCTTGTTGTTTTATATATTCAATAGCACTTTCGATAGCTTTTAGTCCATCTGTATGGAAGATTTTCATATGTCGATTTTCATCATCACTGTCTTCATCATCATCGCTAGATTCATTTTCCTTATTGACGATCATTTCATCTGTATTGTCTTGTTGTTAGTCAGCGTTTATCCAGTCACGCAAATCCTCTTTGTTGATTGAGATCAAGTTCAGAATTTTATTCGGTAGTTTTCAAAATGGAAAATGTAGAACCAAAAAAAAAAAAAAAGCATCCCAGCAATATTTGATAGCTCGGTTAAAGCGAAAAACTCGGATAATCGGGGCTCGGATAATCGGAGTTTTACTGTATTCATTAGCATAAATTTGGCTATTTGTACACAATTCGTTCCAGGAGGCTGTTCGAATTGCGATTTATACGAATATTGAAACAATTTTTCCCACAGGAAATTATGTATATTGGATTAAACCTTTCCAGACCCCCAGATGATGCTTATTTAAACCTCTTTAATAATACATAATGCAAAATATCATATATATTGAGTGTTCAGGTCTGACTGAGACACGATTCTACTTTCAAGAAGAAAGAACACGAGTTTAGTTTGTTTTTTTGTTTTTTTATTTTCAGTTCAGTTGTCGTTCTCACCTGCTTTCCTTTTAGGCTTGGTTGAATAACTAATCTTTTTTGGATACTTTATCAAACTTATTTTCAATAAAAAATATTTAAAAACAACCAAGAATAGCAATGAAATAACAGAATGTTTTACGATCGCTAAAAATGTTTGGCGAACGAGAGTCAACTCCGTCCGATTTCCGAGTCGAATTTTATTCGAAAAAGTTAAAAGAATGCGGAGTTGTAAGAGTATAGAGGAGAACAAATGGCGGGGTTCCACTGTATTTGGTCTTTTCCCTCGTGGCAGATCCGTCAAAAATCCTGTGTACGTAGGAAACTATCGTTAGCCGCCATCTTGTTTGTTTTGATTTTACTGCATTTTGATTGGCGGAGAATACAAATATTATTACAAATATTATTGCCTAACGAAAAGGCAGATTGTTATTGAATTTCTTTAAAAATAGGAAATTTCATATTTAGAACGTTTTATTTCGCATCTGACAATACTTTGCTAAGCCGGCAAGTTGGACCTATTTTCTTTGGCGGCAAAATCAGAAGCCTGTTTTCCCTGCAAGTTGAATCTGAGATGGAGCGTAGACTACGGTAATCCTTTAAAGAATGTAAATTACCTAAACTCTCTTTCAATAAAAATGAAGGGATTATTCATTCAAATATCAACTAAATGAAACTGATGAAAATAACCCAGGTTCTGAGCCCTATACTTAAGAGCCCTACACTTTAAGATTGACATAAATTACAGTGTTTATAAAACAGTGGCGAACCGTAGCGGGTGCGGTTCGCCTCGGGTGGCACTTTTTTGGGGCGGCAAAATTTCACAATAAATAATGATAATATCTTGTAACCTTCAAAATTACTAGTAACCTGATCTAAAAATTTGAACCATTAATTTTCATATTTTTGTCGCACCTACAATTCGGACCGATTAAAATGAGCACGGAATTTTTTATTATTTAACAAATTAGTAAATGTTACAAAAAAATTTTTTTTAAGTAGTGAAAGGAACTTAAAAATCAGTTAAACATATTTGTAACAAAAGATTTAATATTAAGATATCATAATTTTATTGTTTGCTTGTTCCTTTCACCATTTAAATCAGCAATTGATTATAACACAGGTAAACATCACTTATTTCTACAAAATAACGAAAAAGAAAAACAAAAGCGAAAACAAAAAAAACTCACGAATTTCATCAACTCTTTCCTTAGCTTCCGCGCAGTCTGAGCCAAATATCAAGGGTAAATTCTACTGAAGATTCGTAATACGGATGAAACAGATGTTAGGATTCCCGTTGATGTTGGCTTAGTGTGCGAAGGCATATTTACTGTCCAATTGGGATTTTTTCTTGATTTATGAATTATTATGGACGTAGTTTTGCTCTATTTTTTTCAATTTCTTAGCTAGCATCACATTTCTTTAATTTCCATTTTTCTTTATTGAAAACGAAGTCAATATAGTTAAAAATTATTTTTATTTTGTAATATTTGATGAAAATAACAATGAAATTTATAATTTCTGTCTTAGTATTATCTTT
>JAFIDM010105310.1:0-11891 GCA_023159025.1 Thereuonema tuberculata | reverse complement strand
AAAAGATTATAGGGCTAAATTACTCAGTAAGGGAAAACAACAATCCAGAAGTTGGCAAACATCGAGACACATTGAAACATCAATGAAAGGAAATGCTGTTAATCAGAAAGGACGTTGGTGTCTAGATTCAGATGCATCGTCTCATATGTGTTCAGATAAAGAAAGTTTTCTTGAAATTGGAAAAGCTGAAATGTTAACTTTAAGTCTGGCAAATGATAAAACGACAGAAATAAAAGGAACAGGAACTGTAAAAGTGAAAGTAAACAAAAACTCAATAATTAAACTTCACATTACGTTGCTGGTACCTGACTTTCGATCGAATCTAGTGTCATTTGGGAAAATAACAAATCACGGTTTCAAATTAATATTGAAAAGAAAAAAGCAGATGCAATAGATCCACAGAATGAAAAGAAAATAATGTCTGTCAAAAGAAAAAAAGGTCTTTATTTTGTTAATGAAATGACAGAAAAGGCTAGAATTGGAAACGAGGAATGTAATTCATTTCAAGAATGACGAAAGGTTTGGACATTTAAATGAAAGAAACTTAACAGAGTTAATGCTCCGTAATAATGTGTGCGGACCAAAATTTGATACAAAGGATAAACTACATCCACGTGAAGTATGTAACATACATACATACATACATAGCCAATTTTCCTGTTCCACCAATTGTGGGCCTAGGAAGCCAGATTCCAGCCGCCAGGCGGGATCTGCGCGGAACAGAAACTCTGTTCCGATAATTTCAAGGGGAGAAGATACTGAGGTGCTTTCCCAGAGCTAGCCCTCAGGATGCCATTACGGAATGACGTCAGACCGAAGAGAAAGTGAAGAAGAGGCTGACACACAGGAAAGGAAATTTGTGAAACATCCAAGCTCACAACCGGGATTTGAACCCGGGCGCCGGCATACTGGCCTCACGGCAGACCGCCGCCTGAGACCGCTCGACCACACCGGCGCAGCAAGTATGTAACAAAGGGAAACAAACACAAACATCTTTTCCAAAAGCAAGCAAAAACAGGTGTGAACCAACGTTGGAATTGATCCATAGAGATATTTGTGGTCTAACGCCAACTCAATCCCGTGGAGGCTCCAAATATCTTGTTACGTTTATTGATGATAAGTGCGATGCTCACTTCCTGAAGAAAAAAGAGTGAGATATCAGATGTTTTTAAGAAGTAGGCCTGTAAGACTTCAGTTGAGAATCAAACTGAGAAGAAAATTAAATGCTTAAGATCGGAAATGGAATTGAATATCTCAGTGGAAAAGTAAATTCTTACATGAGAATGGAATTAAACGACAGTTAACAGTAGAATATATACTACCCTACACTAATGGACCGGACAGTGCGCGGAAACATGTGCGTGGAAACATGTGAAAGTGTACCTGATTTAAGAGTGGGATGGGCCCCCACGTGCTGAAATTACATTAGCCAGCCTGCGGGGCATGCTTTACATAAGGTTTTGAGCTATGGGTATTTTTTGTCCATTTCTGCTTCAAGAACATGGCCAATGAATCTGTAGATGTCGGACCTGGTTCCCTGGCCCTCAATTGATGCTCTAACTCGTCCCATAAATGTTCGATTGGGTTTCGGTCGGGACTCTGAGCAGGCCATGGAAGCCATTTTACAGTCATCTCTGTATACCACTGCTGGACAGAGAATGAAACATGGCATGGAGCATTGTCGTTCTGAAAATAACAATCGATTGTCCAAAATGTCCTTGTAGCCTTCGGAGTTCAAGATTCCCGCAACAACATGCAATGGTCACAGGCCATATCATGAGAATATCATGACCATATCCCCCCCACCTCCACAGCATGATTCCCCAACCGCCGAACTTCACAGTTGGAACAATGCACTCGGGTGAAAGATGTTCGCCTGGCATTCGCCACACCCGAACACATCCCTCCGAGTGGATGAGAGTGCAATACGATGAGGAACGTTACACTCCATAAAATTGTTTTCCACTGCTCTACTGTTCAGTTTGGACGTTGCAAACACCATTTGAGTCTGGTGGCTCTGTTAAATGATGAGGTGTGTGGTTTGTGTGTGGCAACACATCCGTGTATTTTAAGGACATTCAATTCCTTCCGCAACGTATTGTGATGAACTGTAACCCCGATGCCTGTTGAAACTCACTGTTTATGATTCGGAGGGTTTTTTGCGGTTCTTACGAACCTCGCGCTTTAGGACGCGACGATCGCGTCCGGTCAGTTTCCAACACCAGTATTCTTCCACTTCTTGATGACATCACCAACAGTTGAAC
Organism: Thereuonema tuberculata; assembly: GCA_023159025.1. NCBI lineage: Eukaryota > Metazoa > Arthropoda > Chilopoda > Scutigeromorpha > Scutigeridae > Thereuonema > Thereuonema tuberculata. The sequence continues at coordinate 9,627 of JAFIDM010105310.1, read as the reverse complement.
GTGGCTGTGATAATTTCGCCGAAATTGCGCCAATAGACATAGCAGCAATGTGACGGCCAACTATTGATACAACGCCTCTTTTAAAGTCACTAAGTTCCCTGTGTTTCGGCATATTCTTCGCACTATTCGACACTCCTACAGACGTTTCCGTAGCGACTATCTGAATGGACTTTGCCTGATCACGTGCGCACATCTCGTCTGATTTTATGTATATATACTAAAGAGAAAATCGAACTCTTGTCGAAATGACCAGATGTATATTATTCTAGGCGGAATTACCTACAACTTTTTGGGCAGAAGCAATACTTACTGCAACCCGTATTAGAAATAGATGTCCTTCACGAAATTTAAAAGGTGAAATTCACACTATGGACAGATAGGAAACCAACAGTAAAATTTATCCGTTTTTTTGGAACAAAAGCGTTCATACTTGACAAAACACCCAACAAAAGAAAGTTCAATTATCAAAATAACTTTACGTGCACTAAGTTCTTTCATACTCACAAACAATGCCATGCACCCGGCTAATTTTAAAAAATATTTATTACATTAGAATACAGAGCGACTAGTTTCATAACCGTATCCTAGGTTATATTATCAAGCTAGAGTTAACAATGGAACTGGGTAACATTTATAGATGAAGTAAACAGTCAATCAAAGAGTCACATGTAATGTCCTCCGTGGGTGTCCCCGTATATGCTGATTTGGGCGATCCGACGTAACAGCTACGGAAGCAATACAGCATATAATTACGAAAAATGCGATTTGTTATATGCATTATTACTTATGATTTCTGCCATGTTCAACATGCGGTTCTTTCAGTTTGAAAATAAAATATATCAACTAACAAATGGATGCTTTATGGGTCTTAAGGCTTCAGCATTAATCGCCGATTGGACGATGATTTATGTGGCGGACTTAGCGCTAAACATTATTGAAGGATGCAGCATACATATCCCATTGTATAAAAGATATGTCGATGATTTACTGATTTACTGTGATACATCGGTACAAACATTCATTCTAGATATATTTTCACAGATCCATCAAGACATTGGCTTTGAGATTGAAACGGAAAATAATCATATGATTCCATTCTTAGATATCAAGATTTTACTGAAGAAGGAATCCAAACAGCGGTTTATAGAAAGAGCACTTACTCCGCTATCACCCTTATTTCTAATTCATCGATTCCTACATCCTTCAAGATTAACTTAATAACAATGTTTGTTATGCGTGCCTTCAGATTTTCAAGCTCCGAACAATTATTTCTCAGTGAACTTCAAAATATACAGATTATATTAATTGAAAATGAATACCCTGAATGGTTCATATCTAGGCATTGTAAATCTGCTATTTCTAAGTGTTACAACAATATTAGGAAAGAAACAAGAAGTGTTCGACGATATGTTTCTATCCCATATCAGCAAAGTACGTTTACTATACTAAGTAAAATGTGTAAGTCACATGGAATAATTTAAACGGCAGCAGCAACCAGAATAATTGCATCAACAGTTAAGCAATTGTATTAAACAGGACAACACCAAGTCACAGGCCTAGTTTACTCACTCAACTGTAAAAATAACCCTTGCAGGTACGTGGGCCAAACGTCCCGTACATTGGATGACCGTATTCCAGAGCATACTAGGGCTATATTTGTAAGTTTGAAGTAGGAAATACTTACTTGAACTATATCTGGACTAAATTCAAACGAAGGACAATTCTAAGGCAAGTAAATGCAATCCGGAATAATCCAAAGATAAAAGAGAAGTGAACACCGCAACAATCGTTGCATAATAAAAAGATGATGTGCTTAACGCGAAGCAGTGATGATTGTTGTAACAGTGAACTCGAGTTGGATTGTTGTAATGAATGGATTCCAATGACGACGGAAGAAGATGGAGATTCGATGAGTAAACAAAGATGTATTCATAAGTGTTTTCGATAAAAGATACTAGGAATTGCTTTAAGTTAACATTTCTAGTTCCTGCCAAAAGTAATACATGATCACGCCTGATATGTATAGGAGTGCAGATATAAAGTTTGATTCGGCGAAAAGGATTTAAGAGATAATCCGACATGCGATTCAACGTTCCAAAGGACTCGAGGGTTGAAGAATCCGAAGACAAACTCGTTCATCCAAATAAGTAACTGGTTATTGAAAGATTAGACCGAAGATAATACAACGTCAGCATTTGTAAGTAAACGTTTGATTTTATCTAACACGGACGGTCCAATAGACATGAATACAATTACCATCACAAGTTCTTCCACTAATAAGAGTTTATCAAATACAACTAAGAAGTGTAACGTTAGAGATTCAAGACTTTAAAACAACAGTAATGAAAGATTAAGTAAAGAGACTTTTCGTTATTTGATCCAGATAGAGAGTTATCAACGTTTATACAGGATAATTCAGAAAGCTGTGATTTACTAGTCGTAAATTCATACAAGTTAATTTGGATCTGGATATATTTGTAAATGTACCTTTGAACAGAATATACATCTATTTGTTTTAAAGATCTATCTTAGTTTGTTTATTTTGCACACTTTAGTTTCACACGAAAGTTTTAATATCTAGTGGCGACAAGTATTCTCTGCTGGAGTAAAGGTTAATAAGATGGCACCTCCATTAATCTGTTGGAAGATAGACATGGGCTTTTTCCGTTAAGTTAGGTTATTCTTCTGTACAATATTAAATAGAAATAATAACTATTAATAATTATTAATAACCTATGTGCATAACAGCCTTACAAATCATGCCATCGACATTGAGCATCCCGAGGTATTAGCCATTTGTCAGAATGAATATGAAAGAAAGTGTATTGAAACTTGTTTTATATTAACTTTAGAGGGCGATTATAATGACACCCTCTCTGCTCCTACTATTACCGAATATGGTTTAAGAGCTCTATTAAAAAGAATAAAAAAAAGGGAGTAATACTTTAAGATAAAACAATCTCGAAAAATGATGAGCCTAGTAAACTGAGGTAAACACGAATTAGGAGGACATAACGTGATCCTTTAAATAAAATAAAATGAAGTGAAAAAGGAAAAGTAATATATAAAATTAGCAAGAAAAGAGATGAAAAAAAAATTTTGTTTCATAATTTATTTGTAAATACTTTTATTTTAATCCTGTTTGGAGTATCCTTTTAGTTTGTTTCACATCTACCCCGGATGGAGCGTTCTTTCTGGAGTGGTCAGGCACCTCATTTCAAGCAGTTCAGCTTAGCAACACATTTACCAGTGGGATCTGTTCACTTTGGAAAGTTCCTTGGAAGACCGAAAGATGGCATCCGTAGCTGTTACTTCAGATGGCCCAAATCAGCATATACGGGGACACCCACGGAGGACATTACATGTGACTACTTGATTGACTGTTTACTTCATCTATAAATGTTACCCAGTTCCATTGTTAACTCTAGCTTGATAATATAACCTAGGATACGGTTATGAAACTTGTCGCTCTGTATTTTAATTGTAATAAATATTTTTTAATTATTTAATAGCAATGCCATTAGCCGGGTGCATGGCAATTTTGTGAGTATAAAAGAAAGTTCAAGTTAAGGTCAAAGGAACGTATTTTCATTGGTTATTCGCCAGAATCAAAGCCTACAGAATGTGAGATCCAAAATCAAGAAAAGTCAACCGAAGTAGAGACGTCATATTCATTCATGACTTCCAACCAAAAAGAGAAATGGAAGATATCATTGATGACGAAGTTTTGTTCAACCGGATAAACACAACCAATAAGGAGGATCAGAAGAAAAATTATCCTCCTTATTGTTGTGTTTGTCCGGTTGAAATGTTACTCTCTCCTGACGAAGCTAAAAAGGAAACGGATCCAAAAGATGCTTCTAAGAAAAATATTCAGAAAATGAAGAAAGGATAAGGTCGGCCAAAAAGAAGGAATGGTGAACGGTAAAAAAAGTTCGAGGCAGAAGAAGATTTCAGATGATCGACAACATTACGGTAAATGGATCTTATGTGGAGACGAAGAGGAAGGCAGAAAATAGGAAAGATTGGAGAATGCTGGGTTTGCAGTGAAGGACCTGCTCTTGGCAGAGAACTATGAATGAATATTTATCAGATCCATGATATTCAAATATTATTCCCTGTTGTGTATATAATACCTAAAGTCTTTAATGTTCATTTAATCGAAACCGTAAATGTTCCCAATCCTACGTGTTCGATTCTTCGTGCGTGTGTGTAATCTTCCTAACTTCTGGATGGATGTAGTAAATTGAAACACTACTTACAATTGTTGAGAACGTTGAAACATTAGCCACATCTTCAACTAATGTCAACTGCGCTGATATTACCTATTCGCATTAGACTCCGATCTCCGGTCACTGGTCACTATGATCGTTTCCTGTGTTGAGTCCATCGTATGGGTTCCATCCGTTAGGCCTAGCTTATTACCTTACTACGAATCTATATTACTAAAATCTTTTATTTCTCTGTCTGTCTGTCCGGCGCAGTTTTCTGTGAGAATGAAAAATAGAAAGAATTTTTTCAATGAAACATCCGCGACAGGAATCGAACCTGCAACCTTCTGATCCGAAGTCAGACATCTTACCCATTAGGCCATGGGAAATACAACTCTCTTCATATTGCTTTTTTGACTTATCTGTCCAAACTGAACTGACTTTGACTGAAAAGTAACAATTGTAACTAGATTAGTAGATAATTTTCACTATTTGTAACTAAAAAAAAAAAAAAAAAACCACTGAAAAGTATCAATTGGAATTGGGAAAAAAAGAGGAAAAAAAAAAAAAGAAAAGAAGCACTATTAGGTAGAATACTGAAAAATCACTATTTGTTACTCAAAAACCAATACTATTTGTAACTCAAAAGTCAATGAAAAGTATATCTTTTATTTCTCTAAAATCTTTATCTAAAATCTTTTATTTCTCTGTCTGTCTGGTGAAATTATTGTAATTTGTGAAAATAGAAATAATTTCTACAAGTTCACTACATGAAACGAACATGCAACTTTCTGCTCCGAAGTTAGACGTCTTAGCCATTAGACCACGAGGACTACATTCTAATCTACAAAAACTAAAAATATATCATAGATATATGATTCACACGCTGGTTCTAAAAGCAGTCGTAGATTCAAAAAATATAGACATCAAAAATTATTTAAAAAAAAAAAAATTTAAATTTTAGTTTCAGTTTACTTGATGTCATTTATGTGTGTGAGTATTTTTTTTAATAAATAAAAAGTTGTTTTCCGTCACATAAGCGAGGCTTCCGGAGCGAAGCGACGGGTAGCCGACTAGTTATTATTAATATCTCTCAATAATTCAAACTATTTAATACTGAAGGCTTTCAGCCTTTTACTTCAAACATTAGATAATCTACTGATACAATTTAAAATCTATTTACAATATCGGATATAGCATCTTCCGATATTCAATTCATTACCAATAGCGACAACGCTAGTCATGGCTTGTTCGCTCAACGTTATTTTCATATACAAAAACAATTGATACTTCCGTCAGTTGTCTCACAACTTCCTGTTGTCTCAGTTCCTGACGTCACTTTAAAATTAATATGTTATAACTTTCACTCTTAAACAAAAATACATTTTAAAGCTTTCTCGATAATTTTATTTTATTTTTACCACTATAAAAATAAAATTTCCAACACCCTACAGTGCGAGGGTCGAAAATACTGACAGGTTTATTGTGCAATTATCTTCCTCAATTTATTTGTTTTTGTAAAGTTTGTTGTTATTATTTGTTGCTTGAAAAAGAAGAGAAGCTTTAGTCTCTTCGAAAATTTGCTTATTTAATAAATGTATTGTTTTTTCTTTATTTTTAATTTTATGTGATGATGTTGAAGGTTATTAGTACTAGAATTTCTTGAAGAGGAGAACTTAAGAAGATATATGGTTTGTACACATATAAAAGAAGTGATTCTTAATGAAAAATCTTAGTTTGAGAAGCAGAAATCAGAGAAGAGAATATTACTGCCCTTCGAAGACACTACGGAAAGAATATATCCTTCCACAGTGACGTGAGGTATGCTTGTCGTGATGCTAAGTGCGCAAGTGAAGAGGGCCGTTATTTTGCAGGAGGAACTTCTGGCAAGAAATGTGGACGAATGTCTCCCATGGGTCATTCCATGCCAAGTGGTCTAAACGTTCCCGCCATCATGTCTCCAATTTTGTTCAAATTTTAGCTGTAGCACCGGTAAGGTATTAAACTAAGTTCCCCAAAATTTGAGGGCCCAAGATTCAACAGTTGTTGATTTAGACCCCCTATCTGAAGGGTAGTCGGTCCATGTTCACGCAATATTGAACAAAATGCCACTTTTGGGGTCTAATAAAATTGAAATTAACTTATAAAAATGGCTAAAAATTTGAGATCCTGTACAATTTTTCCTGCTAATTCCAATAAATTTAATTTTAACATTATGGATGCAAAATTTAGTCAAACAAGTTGACTCAAAGTGTGCTTAAAAATTTGTTGTGACTTTCCGCCACAAAATTTGACAATATTTTGACTCTAACAACTTCCAGGCAAAAAACGGTATGGACTTGAAATTTTGAACAAGCACTATGCTTGGGCTCGATATGTTACTGCCAAATTTGCAACTACTCTATCTAGCATCTATAGTCGCCCTGCAGGATCTCTTCAAATTTGGCACTGTTGCCACGCATGGTAAAATTTACAAAGGTTAAAGCCAATTATTCAAAAATAGTCTACCTGAATCTGCTTGTGAATAGTATCATCTGAAAGAAAAAATGTCGCTCTACAAAACTGATGTATTTTTTTTTTTTTTTGCATTAAGTAGCCATGTAGGCAGGTCAAAGTATGTTAAAATTTGTGTGTGTGTGACATAATGCATCCTGATTACGGTATGTTTACTGCAGGATCCCAAGCCTGATTGTGGCTATCTTTGCTTCAGGAAAAGTTTGCTCTTTGCAAGTTCTATAAATTTGAGTCTTAATAGTCACTTAAAGTTATTGATATACAGTAAAACCCCGATATAACGCTCCCGCTTATAGCACTATCCCGTTCTTTATGCTCCTTTTGTACGGTCCCTGGAATTTTCTATATAGCTCTGTATACTTTAACCCTCTTATAACGCTTCAAATCTCGCTTGTAGCGCTTTTTTATATCGGAAATTTTGTATCAAAAAGAAATGTAACACTGTAAAGATTTTTTTTTTTCCCTAGTAGGAGGGAATCTTGAACTCTGTGAAGTGCGGTTCAGTGATACAGTTGTGCAAAATGTCGAAGCGGAAATCCTTTTCTATAAGTGAAAAATTGCAAATTCTCTGCAAGTACGACGAGAATTCTACAGAAGTCAGAAGGATTTCGCAGAATCTCTAGGAATTCCCTCGTCCAGCCTGTGAACAATAATTAAAAATACAGATGCAATTACCGATGCAGCGAAGGGTTGTTGCAAACATAAAAAAGTAAAGTGTGCACTAAATCTGCTACGAAAATATATTAGTATTGCTCTTAGTGGTGTATCAATTGACGTTAATTCATAACAATAGCACACACACCCAGCAAACCACAATCAAAGATCTTTTTAATAGGAAATAAGCTGATATTTGCACTATATCTACTGCAGAATCATGTATGTTACCAGTAAAATGGTGTCCAAATCTTTCCCCATCTCCTAATTCATTTCCCGTCGATAGCGCTCTCCCGCTTATTACACTTGTAGGTCATTGTCCCTTGACAAGCCTAATAACGGGGTTTTACTGTAATTTTAAATTCATTTGCAGTTCATTTAGGGTCAATCCATACCAAACGGTCCAGCACTAGTTGCTCGACTGTTTTTTTAAAAAAATGATTTTATTTTTATTGTTACCCTTATACATGAGAACTTCAAAACAGACATTATTTTTTTTTTTGATTTGATTTCGTTTAAAAATGGCGTCCTTTTTTTGTTTTTGGGTTTCCGGCGTTTTTGCCTTTGCAGACAGATGCGGTAATTCTCAGGTAGCACAGGTATGTAACTCAAAAACTCAATTTCAAATATCAAACTCAAAAATTTTTTCACAGATATTTCTCATAAAGTTCTCTTTATATTGTAAATTTCAAATTTTTATTAAGTCCCCACCATAGATATTGGGGCTCAAACTTTGCAAAAAATTAAAAAAGACCATTTTTAAAGCGCTATAACTTAATTAGGAAGCCAGTAACAGAGCTGAAATATTTTTTTGCTAAACCTTTGGATATATATCTTTTCTCCAAAAAATTTATAGCTTTGCTATTTCATTCCTTCCTGCTCAAAAAAAACCCGGAACCTTGATTTTTGTTCAAAAGCAACATAATTTTCAATTCCAAATTTCAGCCATTTTTATTAGAGATATTTATAAAAAAGTATAAAATGTGGACATAAAATGTAGTTTAGAATGTGCTGAAAATAACGATTTTTACCACAGTTTTCTGTCGTTTTTCTTAGCAGAGTTATCGAAATTACTGTCTGCAAAGGCCAAAATGCCGGAAACCCTAAAACAAAAATGGACGCTATTTTTAAACGAAATCAAATAAAAAAAAATAATGCCTGTTTTGAAGTACTCATGTATAGGGGTAACAACAGTAAAAAAATCAATTTTTGTAAAAATGGTCGAGCAACTAGTGCTGGAACGTTTCTTATGGATTGACTCTAAATGAAGTGCAAATGAATTTATAATTATATCAAAAACTTTAAGTGACAATTAAGACTCAAATTTATAGAAATTACAAAGAGCAAAATTTTCGTTGAAAGAAAGAAAGCCACAATCAGGCTTGGGATCCTGCAATAAACATACCGTAATCAGAATGCAATATATGTCACACACACACAAATTTTAACATATTTTGACCTGCCTACATGGCTACTTGATGGTCGCATTGCAAAAAAAAAATACATCAGTCTTGTAGAGCAACGTTTTTTCTTTCAGATGATACTATTCACAAGCAGATTCAGGTAGACTGTTTTTGAATAATTGGCTTTAACCTTTGTAAATTTCACCATGCGTGTCAACAGTGCCAAATTTGAAAAGATCCTGCAGGGCGACTATAGATGCTAGAAACAGTAGTTGCAAATTTGGCAGTAACATATCTAGCCCAAATATAGTGCTTGTTCAAAATTTCAAGTCCATACCTTTTTGTGCCTGGAAGTTGTTGGAGTCTAAATATTGTCAAATTTTGTGGCGGGAAGTCACAACAAATTTTTATGCACGCTTTGAGTCAACTTGTTTGACTGAATTTTGCATCCATACTGTTAAAATTAATTTTATTGGAATCAGCAGGAAAAATTGTACAGGATCTCAAATTTTTAGCCATTTTTATAAATTAATTTCAATTTTATTAGACCCCACAAGTGGCATTTTGTTCAATATTGCGCGAACATGGACCGACAACCCTTCAGATAGGGGTCTAGATCAACAACTATTGAAGCTTGGGACCTCAAATTTTGGGGAACTTAGTTTAACACATTACCGGTGCTACAGCTAAAATTTGAACAAAATTGGAGACATGGTGGCGGGAACGTTTAGACCACTTGGCATGGAATGGCCCTTATCACGAATCCTGATTCCTTTATTGTGAAGCCATCCTTCGGACGATTCACGGTTTCTATCTTAAAGGAAAACTGACTTCAATAGAACGAA
>JAFIDM010105309.1:426-11892 GCA_023159025.1 Thereuonema tuberculata | reverse complement strand
AATTGACCCCGAAAATTCGCTATGTGTGCTTGAAATGTTTTATTTTATATTATTATTACTTATGATGGAGAAAGAAAGAATAACAAGTAAGATTAGGTCTTATGTTTACAGAATACCATAAAAACAATATTGAAGGGATATTGCTCAATAAATTTTTATACTGGAAGATTTATTTAGAACTACATTGTTATGGTAAAAGCCCTCCAAACATATCTAATAGTTAGTATTTTAATTTCGACAAACGTGAATTTAAAGGATATTTACAAAGATTATGATTGGTTAATCAGTATCACATGTTTTGTAATGATTTGGTAATTTCAATCAAATCAAAAGAATAACAGTTCATTTAACTGTAATGAGTACAAAATTTTAGAGACTAAAATTTGACTGCGACGTTTAACTGATTAATTTAATAGAACATAACAAGACTTTATAATTGAAGAGGACAACTTTTTAGTACTAAACACATCTTCAAAATAAAAATAATAATTGAACTTCTTCTTCTTCGATTTTGGCCAGCTAAGGACCACGTAAAAATAGCTAATTATGACTTCTTCTTCGCCTTTCTCCTCTTTCTCTAGCTCCAATATTCCCGCATTCTTTCTCCCTGTTTTTTCTTTTTCTTCCGTCCACAATCCACCTCTATATCTTCTGTCTTTCTCGGAATCCTTTAAAGTCTTTAATTCTGGATTTAAATTTACGTCTATCTTCCATCATTTCTTCTGTAATATTCATTTCCTCCATGTCTTTCGAGACCTCTAAACCAAGTCAACTGTGTCCTGGAGTTTTTGTCGAAAAAGTCAAACAATCTTTTTATAGATCTGTCATTTTTCATTGTTTTAATGTGTCCATAGAACATCAATCTTCTCTTTTCATCCCATCCCCCAACCTCTCAACATTTCTATAAATCTCTACATAGCTCCTCCTTTTCCTAATTCCCCCACTATATCTGGGGCCCAGGATTTTTCGTGTTACCTTTCTTTCTTTTCCAGTTCATTAATTTGTCTTATCACATTCATTGTCACACATTCTGATACATATAATTCTGATAATCCGGTCTGATTACTGTGTTATAATGCCTAATTTGGCCTTTATTGATACACATTTTTTGTTAGATGAAATGCAACTTCCATCTTTCTTGTTCTCGCCGCGTTTGCCTCTCCATCCAGTGCTTTTGGTTGTATCCATTCACCTAGATATTTAAACCTGGTAACTTTATTAATCTTTACATATTTTGTCTCCATTGATTTTGGAGATTGTTTGTTAAGTATTCTTTTTTTTTTCAAATGATATTTGTAGGCCTGTCTTCTCCGCTGTCTCTAAGTGCGTTGATTAGTTTCACCGAGTCATCGTAGGTCTCTGCCAGTATTGCCAGATCATCTGCGGACGCCAGGCAATTATACTCCAGGTTGTCCATTTTTCTTTCCACTGATTATCACCGGTATTTTTTCCTCCTTTACTCTTCTCCTTCATTCTCTTATAACCTTTTCCAGTGTACAATTGAACAGTAGGGGAGACAGTCCATCTCCTTGTCTTATGCCAGATTTGATCAAAAAGGATCCGATTGCTCTCCCATAAATTTTTCTTTCGATTTTGTCTGCTAATGTTTCTTTTATTAGTGCAGTAGTTTTTTTTTTTTATCTGCTCCAAATTCTTCTAAAATGTCAATGTTCTCCTGTCTATTGAATCAAATGCTTTCTTAAAATCAACAAAAGTCACAAATATGTTTTTCGCTTTCAATCTTCTGTATTTGATTATCCAATTTGTTCTATGCACGATCTGCCCCTTCTAAAACCTCCATGGTAATCCCCAAGCTTTTGGTCCAATTGGCTATCCAGTCTATTCTGTAAAGCTTTGGATAGAATCTTAGGTGTTCCAGGTAAAAGGGAGATACCCCTGGAGTTATTTGTATCCATTTTTTAAATAGAGTGGATTAGGGCTGTTTCCACTCTCCTTGGATTTTCTCTGTTTCCAAATATTCTGAAGAATAGAATGGAGAATACGTATTGTTCCCGAATCAGCACATTTCCACATCTCTGCTATTATAAAATCTTCGCCAGGTGCTTTATCATTTCTCAGATCTTTAATTATCTATTTAATCTCACTTATACTTGGAGGTTCTGAATCTCTATGTATGATTTGTGGTTCTTTTTTTAAAATTTTTCTTTTGGCTCTTAACTATTTAGAAGATCCCTAAAATATCTTGCCAGTATTATTTATTATTTAATAATAGTTTCCTTCTGTGTTCCTTCTATTGAGAAACAGAAATAGTGTTTAAAACCAGCTTGCCAGCTTTAAATTGAAGATGTTTAAGACCAAATACAAAATTGGATCCCATAAAACTTCTAAAAACCTTCGTTCAACCAAAAAAAAAGCTTTCTCATTTGTTATGGCGCCTTTGTGCAGTAGACAACTTGCACATTGTTTGCGGCGGATCTGGGTATGACGTCACGCTGCTTCCGTAGTTTCTTTACGATTTCCTCCTCTTTAATTTTCATACTGATATATTTTTATCAGACGACATGTCATTCAGTACAGACTTCTATCATCATAATCCTAATAGCAACATAAATTTAATGACATCGTAAATTTCCAGTGCGATAGTTGGTCCTCCTTAGTCTGCTGATTATTTAAGAATGGAAAGTACTGCTCCACCTTCGTCTTCGTGATATTTCCTACAGCATTCGAAATCTACACTTTCGAGAGTCGGAGCCTTAGAGTCATACATCGTTCGACTCCCCATGGCCTCTTTGGAGATAGAGAAAAAATCCGACTTCCGTCTGAAGCCACTTCCTGTTTTAGATGGCTATTGACCGAGTCAGAAAAATAGTGGTCTATCTACACTTACTCGACTATGCTGAGAACAAAATTACGCTGGCTAATTCAAGCTGGCCAATAGCCAAGAGTTGCCCCTCAGAGTCGTCCAAATGCCACAAAATGAAATCTAGACGTACTACATGAACTCAAAGTAGGCATCGCTTGAAATTGTAGTCGACTCTTGAATTACAACGGCTTGAAAAAATAAGTTTTGCGTTACAATCAAAAGTAGTGAAACTTTTTAACAACGCAAGCGTTTGATAATTTGTCAATTGTACGGTGTCGCTTAGTTTTGTGTTTGCTACAAAACTAATTGGTTTGTTCAGTATATTGACTGTCAACTATAGTTTATCTCGTAGCTGGCGTCTGTAAAGAACCATCTGTCTCACGGTCAGCTACGAAAAAACTTGTATTTTTTTTTTTGAAAAAAGCTTTTTTTTTTTTTTTATAATTTTGTTTAAAAATAAATAAGATAAATAAACAAAAAAAAAGTAAAAAAGAAATTAATAAATTAGAATATTAACATAATGTGGCTAAATAAAAATGGAGTCGGAACCAATTTTTCCGATAATAGGGTGGCAGTCAATGCGCTAATAAATGATGAATGATTATTTAATAGAAACATGATTATTTTTTAATATCTTTTGAATCCTATAGGATGCTGAATCAAATTGTTTCAAGTTTTTTTTTTTATGCTCTTATCAGCCAGGACTACACTGTGTTCATTGGCTCAAAAAAGTGCGAAGGGAAGAGCAATTTTATCACCAAAAATAAGATGAAACATACAATAATAATAACTAAAAAAATTCAAGATAAAACTTTTTCACTTATCTTTTTTCTTATTCACTTTCTTTGATATGCATCTTAAAAGACTGCAAAAGATTCAGCGTATATCAGTTGGACCTGGTCAACCTGGTAACTTCTTCGTGAGCAGAACATTTTCACAAGAATAATAGTATTCTAACACAAGGTAGACACCGGAGTGCTTCATCTGTGGCATGCAACTGATGTTAATAAGAGCACCTTGTAACATTGAACGCGCATTGGTGACCGTGCGATAATTCACAAATGCAGGCAGGGAAAGTAGTGCGTTCCAGCTGACATTAAAGCAATATGTGTCTGTCATTAAGTTTATTTATGAGTCGAACGGCAACATCTTTGCAACAAGACGTTTGTTTGATGAGGAATGGGGTGTTTCTCCGAAACGTGAAACAATGACTGCAATCAAGAAGAAATTTGAAGACACTGGTTCTGTGCAACAAAACATGCTACGAAAGGGTCACAATCACTACCGAAGAGAATGACCGCCGAAACGCTGATGAAAAGTCGCAATTGACCAGGTCAGTTGATTGTTGCTAATGTAGGCAAAATTAACTGATTCCACTGATACACCCTGTATACCTAAACTTTTACAAATGGGTTCTTGTCGGAAAATTATCACGATAAGAGGGTGATAAAAATTTACATAGAAAAGTATTGCAACCGAAACAATGAATTTTATTGATGACTTAAACAATAAATAGTAATCGTTTTAGCTAATCCATTAATTAGTGTGTTTTCATATGATTAATAGGCAATTTAAATAAAAAGTGCGGATTTAATACTTTTATTCAGAAAATGGAAGTTTTAATGCTTTACTGCAAATAATAATTCGAAAACAAACGTAGACTTTTCGTCGTTTTCATGACTAAAAAAAAAGTAATAAAGCAAGTTAAAGAATAAAGTTTTAATGAAAGTAGGCTTTAATTTGAATGATAGAGAGACGCCGACGCACAGAATTAGGTTAAACTAGGCAACACATCAAAATGAATAAAAGAACTAGTTTCGATTCAATAAAATAGAATCTTCTTCAAACAAATCTCTTTTTAATTTTATCAACTTACAATTAGAAAACGAGATATTTCCACTAGTTAGTGCCCTATTTAAAATGCAACTTTTTAATTTCGACGGTAAGATTTACAGCCAAAAGTCAGGCTTATTTATGGGCCGATCCGCTTCAGCCATAATAGTCGAGTTATCTATGAATTTCATTGAAGACTTGGCATTCACAATTTATGACGAAAATAAATTATTGATACCATTCTGCTGCAGATAGTAGATGATTTGTTGTTCTACAGCGACCCCTCCGATCAGGATGATATTTTTAATATTGTAGGCGCAGTTCATCCGCACATAAATTTTAAAATTGGAAAAAAAGAATGAGAAACGTAATACCATTGCTTTTCTCAATGTTCAGATCGAACGCAGGAACTCCGTGTTTCCACACATCAGCATTTCGCAAACCTTCTGCCCATAATGTTACACTTAATTTTAATTCTCAATTCATTTTTATCATTTAAAATTAATAATATTAATATGACTATTAAGCGCGCTTTCAACCTCTCCGGTAATCTTCACAATTTTCTTGCTGAGATACAAAACATCAGACAAATCTTCATCTTCATTGACTATCCTCCACTATTTTTAGACAGGCGTATCGCATTTTTCGTACGTTCCCATTATGTAAATTATAATCCAATGCCACGAATTCCAGTCAAATATATTTCTATCCCTTTTCATCCCAATCTATTTCAAGCCATTAATAAATTCTCCGGCCATTTAATATTTCACTTACGTCACCTAGTAATAATAGTTTGTCTAAAATACTTAATCAGCATAACACCCTTTCACAGATCAATGATCCATTCTCCCCAAAAGGAATAGTCTATTCCGTTTCCTGTTTGCAAAACCAATGCAAATACATAGGGGAAACGCGAAAAAAATTGGCCCGCCGTCTTGTCTAGCATAAATACGCAATAAAGAACAAGGATTTTAATTATAATACGGCCCAACATACCCACACGCACAGTCACAGCATCAACTTTTCCCAACCTAAAATAATTTGCAAGAAAAATAATCATTTCCTTCGCAAATATAAGGAAACCATCTATATACTTACAGATCCTTTGTGTTACAACGATTGCCTATCGGTCCAGAATATAGAATTATATGGTTTTCGGAAAAGACAAAAATAGACCCGGTTTTTTTAAATCCCCTTAGCAAAACTGCCATTCCCTCCCTTTCACCTTTTCCAACAGCAAATTCGTCCTATGTTTTCCACCAATCACAATCCCCCGAGCCATGATTGGCGTTGATCTTCACTGGCTCTCTGATTTATAAGCATGCGTTAAATTTTTGCAATCAAGCTTGAAGAAGATTCTATTTTATTGAATGGAAACTAGCTCTTTTATTCATTTTTGATGTGTTGCCTAGTTTAACCTAATTCTGTGCATAGACGTCTCTATATCATTCATTTTATTCAGTGCACGTTAATCTATATATTACGTTTTAAGTTCTTTCAAGTTTTTGTTTTTTTTCGTCTGCGAACTAATAAAAAGATGATCATAATAAATTGGATAACCAATGTTCATATGATTACAGCATTACTTTTTACATATTAATATTCTTATCTTGTTTGGGATATATTCATAATAATTTAATCTTTTTATGTTATTAGGGAGTCGAAATTATTGTGTTTCCTGAATATGGTCTGGTTGGCGAACTGAGTTTGTACAAAAATCTTACTCGAGATCAACTGATACAAAGCGTTCCGGTTTTGTATCATAATGAAGACATACCCTGGAACCCATGCAATGAATCTAAGAAATTTCCCAATTCACTGGTAAGTATTGTTCTATTTATTCGAGTCAAAATATGATGGAACTTATAAACTGCTATGTTTTTGTGAGAATCTCCCGAATACATAAAGCTTTTTTTCGGAGATAAAAATAAAGTCCGATACTTTGTTTACACTTTTCTAGCCTCTTGTAACCCTTAGTTGTGCTGCTCTGAAGAATTCCATGGCAGTGGTGGCCAGTTTGATCACCCAACGCGAATGCTCTGAGGATGTATGGCCTAAACAGTGCCCTTCGGATCACAGATTTCTTCACTGCACCACGGTGGTGTTCTTCCCAAGTGGTGAAATTATGGGCATTTCTTTCAAGAAGCATCTGGTAAATGAAGCGCCTTTAGACCCCGATCCAGAAGTAAGTAATATTCACTTTTTTCTAATTGCTTAGATTCAGCACATGGATAATTGTAAAATGCAATAAAAACAAATAAAATAAGAAAATATGAATGTATTGCACTAGAGCAACTTATTATTTATATATTGATTGTGATGTTTAGATGCAGATATATCTTTCCTAATAGGAAAATAGGATTTAAAGTTTTCTATAAGTGGAGGACTTGTTACTTGTGGAGTATCAAGATTCCATTTCTGGGTTGTGGTCTGTGATTTTCCACAGTTGTTTGTCCATAGGTTCATCGAACCTTCTTTCAAATGAACATAAGGTTTTCTTTGCGGCCTTTAATGTCGCATCATCAGGCGACTTATCAAGGGAATAAGTTAAAATTATGACGATATTCTGAGCTAAAATTCATTCATATATCTCCGAACTAATTATAGATCTCTAAAAATAAAGTTAGAAGTAGATTTAATTTAATCTGTTTCTATATTACAGCGATGGAATAGATGATTACAGTTGAGTTCATGAAAGAAGAGCTTTTTATGACGTAATTTCCTTATGGATTGATGTTTCCAGGATGTTACAGCGCCATCTACTGATAAAAATCGCAACAGTCTTTTAAACATTAAACATTCTGGTTGTTGCATTTCTACAGTTACAGTTACATGTCTTGAAATAATTAAATACGTTCCATACTATTCGTCTTGCTTGGCTACGCAAAGTTTGTCCTTTCGTTGTCACGCTTATGCGATCACAAAAGGACGCCATCTTGGACAGTCTGCTCGGAGTTCAAGTTGATGACGTCATGACTGGTGATGTTTGTTCCAGACAAAATCAATAGCTACGTAATGACCACACATGGCAGACCCTTGAAAAATACTATAGTTCGAAGCAATCGTATTGTTCATAAAAAATTCGAAACAATCTTTATCAAATGTTTCCAAATTTCACTTAATGTAAAAATCTAAAAGGCAAAATTCGGTAGATTGTTGATTTTCTTTTCTGAAATTTTAAGGAAAGTAAGAAATATAACTCACAGATACCCCAAGATGACCAGTTCATCAAACTCTCCCGTCTTTAATCCTCTAAAAAAAGAAATTAGGTCAGCATTTTACAGTGTGCTGGGTAAACAATACGACCTGTCTGGATGAGGATTGTAAAATCATGACTTATCAGTGAAGTGCATATTCCTCACTGACGATATCTTCACTTGCGATGCTGGTTATTCCATACGAAACTAATTGTGTAGATCCTCATTTTTCTTGCATTCAATGTTCCTTGTTATACCTTCTGTTCCTTGTTATACTCATTTACTGTAACGCTGATATTTTTGTTGCCTCGGCATTCACCAAAGAGAGCTGATAACAAGTCATATATCTACTGCACTTTGCAGTTAGGGCTACATTTAGGCCGCGTGGTTGGCGTTTTCGCTAAGACATCGGCCTCTCACCTCTGAGTACCGGGTTCGGTTCTCATGTGGGTTTCATGATGGTGGACGATCCGCGCTGGGCAGGTTTTCTCGGGGTTCTCCCATTTTCCCTGCACTTTCTTTCCCACCATTCATTCTTAGTCTTTCTCTCAATCTGTCCTTATTTCCGTGGTCTAGTACAATAGACCTCCGGTCGCAGTGCTTGGCTTCTCTGCCACCCAGATTCACTACATAAGATAGGGCTACATTTGCTTCTCCATATCTCTGCTTATGTAAACTGTCTACTGCAAGTTTCTATATCTTAGCCTCGTGCATATTCCTAAATATAGCAATGTCTACTGTATTCTATCCTTCCAATAGCTATTCATCTCTAATTACACAGGTCTGCAAGGAAAAAACTGCATAGGATTTTTATACATTTTCTTATATATTTCAACTTGGTAAAAACGAAAAAAATACCAGAAAACTTCCATCACGTCAATTTTTTTTGTTACACTCACGTTTTTATTTAGCATAAAATTCCTAGTTAACTTAAAATTTAGTATTCTGCTTTTTATTTAAAAAATGGCCTTGAAACTAAGACTTCTCACATTAATTCTATAAATTATAGCTGGACTTGGCAATAAATAAAAAAAAATGTTAATGGTTTGTTAATATTTGAAGAGAGTAGTGGTAGGGGGAGGTGGATAAAGTAGTTTTAGCGTTAGGATGAAGGTTAATAATCGTGTCGGAATACAAATAATCTGCTGTTGCATTAGATCATGTTTTAACAAGCTAAATAAGTTCAGTATCTCGCTGGCCATCTAATGCCACACTCTGTTTATATCCAGCATTCGAACGCTACTTGCTTGTGCTTTTATTTCTGGAATATGACTCGCAGAGATTGTGTAATTTCTCCCTAGAGCTTCTGTTATGTTTGTGGTGAATACACAGTGCCTATGATATGGCATGAACAGAAAAATCACACAACCGACCTCACCTTTTGTTCGGTAGATGTGAAAGGACTTAATACAAAAAATAAAAAGAAAATATCTTACCCTAACCTTGACTCAGCTATTCGTCCAATGTTCCATGGCTCTGAAATACCAGATCCACAGAGACAGAGACAGTTCCACCAGAAAAAGTGTTATTACCACCTCTTCATATTAAATTGGGGCTCAAAAAGCAGTTTGTCAAATCAATGCCAAGAGATGGGGATTGTTTCAGATACCTATGTTCCAAGTTCCCGAAACTTCTGAAGTCAAGTTAAAACAGGGAGTTTTCACTGGCCGCGGCCTAAGAAAACGTTTATCTGATCCCCTCTTTTTGGAAACAATGGGAGAAAAGGAAAAAGAAGGGTGAGACTGTTTTAAGAATGTAGTGCACAAGATTTTGGGGAATACTAAGGACCCTGACTACAAAACCATTGTACAACGCATGCTGGCAGCGTAAGAAGCTCAAGGATGCAAAATGAGCTTAAAAGTTCTTTTCTTACACTCCCATATTGACTATTTTTCCGAAAACTTGGGAGCCTACAGTGAAGAACAGGCTGAAAGATTTCACCAGGATATCCGTGATATCGAGAGATGTTAACAAGAAAAATGGGATGTCAATATGTAGCTGGCTACTGTTGGATGCTCAATCGAGAAACCAGAGAAGGAAATCGGAAACGAGTTCGGAGAAGCATCAAAGAGAAGAAAAGGTTTCATAAGAAAAAAGAGTAGACCTAAAATTATGTATAAATATAAGAAACAATTTTTTGATTAGTTGTAAGAAAATATATTTAGTTCATTGTAATAAATAAGTGTTTTTATCAAAAATATATTTTTATTTTGCAAAAAATCTGTACGTGATGGGATGTTATGGAAGTCAATTTTAGAATCTGTGACCTTTAAAACAAATAATTCAGCAAAAATATCCCTTGCAGCTGGAAATTTTTTTCTTTTTGCAGACCTGTGTTATTGATAAAAGGTCATCATGAAGGCATTTGAAACCAAACTCTCCTCATCTGATTCAATTGCTGTAGGTGTTTCCCCTTGGAACCTCTGTTGGCAATATACCAACGATATACCATTCTCGAAGATATACCATTCTCAAGTTTCTACGACCATTCGGGACACTTGAGAATGGTAGTCAGACCAAAGGAAACCTACTCAGAAAAGAATCGTTGTCTTCATTTTAGAGAGAGCTGGGTGAATTCATCTTTGGATTGACATCCATTCTCACCTTAGGATCGACCTGGTATAGCGGACCCTAAATCAAAAAACGAAAGACGACGTCTAAAGAGTTCCTTTTAAAGCTATTCTTAATTTTCGTATTAATTGTTATTTCAAACTACAGTATTGGGCAAAATAAACAGTGCTGAAACATTCCACATCCCTATGCATTAATAGGGCGTATCCGAACGCCACGGTCTATTTGAATATAAACTATACGGTATAGTAACTGGCATTAGGTTTGAATAAGTCAAGGAAATAATGGGCCGGAGCTAAAAAGGAAAAATATTTTTAGTTGAATAGTACAAGCATTCATACAGATAAAGACGAAAAGTGCTTAACTGTCATACAGCTATGCGTGCATGCAGTTTCTTCATGAAAACATTCATGGCCGTGTCATCTGAACATTCTAATAAATTCCATATCCTTCCCTTTCCCTGTGTTACGCCACCTCGGACTATCTTTAGGGTATGTTGAAGCAGTTGGTGTTCCACACTAACCATCGAACACTATTTAGAATTAAAGTTGCAAGAAGAAATTGTCTGCATGCCACAGATGTACGATAGGTAAGTACTCAAACAAAAGACGGCAGTGATTCTCGTTTCTTGTTATCGCTCGTTACAATTAGACTTTTTATTCCTTTTTTTTATGTTTTGATGTTTTTTTTTTTTAATATGAAGGGCCGTTATTGGGTCTACTTTTGTTTTCTTTATGTTTTCTGAGTTCACTGAGCGGTAGATACTGGGCGGATCCAACTGACGATGGTCAGGAAATCTGAGATAGGCTATCTTGGATTCCGGTTTCACAATTTCCAAAAACAGATCTGGTTTTGTTTTATATTTCATGTTATTGTTCCAACGCACGTAAAAACTTTGTATATTTTTGTATATATATAAATACACAACAAGCAAATATATCATATATATATTAATGATAAAAAATTCCTTATTTTTTTTAAAAAAACATTGAAAATCTGGAACTTTCTATTGTATGCACTTTAATCTACATATTTTGCATT
>JAFIDM010105308.1:0-11893 GCA_023159025.1 Thereuonema tuberculata | reverse complement strand
GACAAGATTAAAATATATTTCAAAGGATATTGTCTTTCAAAGGCAATAATCGTTTTCGATGTTCTTAGATTTTTTTAAAGTATATTATATAGTAAAAGGGCTAAAACAGAGAAGCTTTTGAATAAAAGTGTAAATTCAAGAAAAGAAATGTATCCGCTTGTTTTATCTTAAATTTCAAAGTTGATTTAGACTTTGAAACTTGACATCATTGTTGATTTGACCAACATAAGAACCTTCACTTAAAACATTATTGCAAGACTGTAGTCAAAACACAAATCACTTTATCTCAACAGCTGTTTAACCTAGGAACCTGAAATTAAGATACGTTTAGGTTAACCAATGTAAGATCCTTATCCAATGTTAGATTCTGGGTTTGAACACGCAGCTAAGAGGTATCAAAATATCACTTAACACTGATTCCAAAAACCCAAAAAGTGATTATCCAAGAGATTTGAAATTTTAAAGGAAAGTTGAAATCTCCAGAGGATCTCCAGAGCAACTTTCAAAAGTCCATAATAATAGGGGAGAGGAAGAGCAAAAGAAAAACAAAATCATGACACCTTTCAATTTGGACTTTCGAACTTGATATTCCAACTGTGATGTTCTTGGTTTTCATTAATTTCGGAATTATTCTTAAAATTCAGTGTAAGCAAACATGAAATTCCGGGTAAGGATATATCTATCCCTCATATGAAATGATAGTTTGTAATTTTGAAACTCATCCTTTACTGATTATAATTTCAATTTTCTGGTTAGGTTTTAAGTCATCAATTTATTAATCTCAATTTTTAAATTCCTTCAAAGAATTGGAAAATCTGAATCTGCTTGTTGATATTTAAATCACCATTTTTTTTAGTGAATTTTTCGTCCTCTTTTCAAACACTTGATAAATAATGCTTTAGCACTTTTTGGATAAGCAATGATTTTCATAATATTACCTAGGATTTTGAAATGGGAAGTTTATGATAATCCTACATCAAAAAACAAAGTTATATACTTTTGCGAATGGGAGGGGAATTACTAAAAAAATAGTGACCTTTCCAACCATATAACAGCTTGAAAATTCAAAGATTTTTCTCCATTTTCAGATGGAATGGATAGGGTTCCAATCGCTACCAACTCCTTCATCTCCCCCTACGTACGCGAATGTACGGAATTACATGTTTTTCTCTTACATATTATTAAATTTCTTTTTCCAATACTGCACAGCTATATTTTGCTTTGCATTCCGTTTGCAAACAATGATGTCATATTCCTTTCCGTCTTATCTGTTTGATTTTTTAATGACAGCCCTAAGAGTTCTAGATTTCCTAGGGACCTCCTCCCCTACCTACGTTGGGAACTTGCATTGTTAACAAGAATCATTCTTCAACGGCAAAGGTATTTCTAAGGATATCTGCCTTCACAAAGATTGTTGCATCACTAATTATTACTTTCTGCAAGAATGACTACAAAACCATAAGTATTAGTAGCCATTAGATTAGTTTTGTTTGCCGTTATTACGTTAACAAAGATAATTCTGTGAATATGTTTAATGGTCAGTGACAAAGAATGCCAACGATGTCACAAGCAATAAGAATAAACATCAGTACCTGTAACAATGAAATAACGGTAAATACAAGACTATATGTACACTGCACTTTTGTTATACTCTAGTATTTAAAGAAATGCATTCGAAATAGCATTGCTTCTACCACAACATGGTCGCTTAGCAACACCTTGGCTTAAATTTCAATAGAATATTTCAAAAGAAATTATGAAAAAAAAATAGCAAAATGGAAAATAATTAAATGGCAGTTTTCGTTGAAAATTTTAAGAGTTTCTGATGTCCTAATTTTTTCCGATTTTGATTCCAAATTGGTAAGATTTTAATTTTCATAAGAGTAATCGGATAGCCGAGTTAGGGTTAGGTTAAATTACAAGTAAGATTTGATTCAAATTAAATTAAATTAAATCAAATTAAATTTTATTTTCGTTAAGATTGTATGGGAAGAAGACTTTTCCTTTTCTTTTTTGTTGTATTTCGCTGGATAAAGTCCCTTGATGAGTTTGACGAAATATTGCATGTTATGTTATTGGAGATTGTTTTTGGAGATTTTGTGTATGAAGATTAAGATTTGATTCAGGTTTATTCATCTATAAAACAAAATTTCGAAATTGCAAAATTCATTGAAATTTCATTTTCTTTAGGAACTGCTTGAATTTCAAATGGAATTCATAATATTGTTGTATTAGTCTAAAATTAAAGAAAACTTATCAGCAAATTCTGAATATAATTCGTAGATCTTTTATCAATAACTTCAATTTCAAGAAATTGAAATACTTTTATTGTTTGTAGGATTTAAATATTTTTTCACGTGTATTTTAATGTTTCTGTAAGTGATACTTGGAAGTGTAGAATTAAAACAACTATATAAGATCGATTTGAGATAATAATGAGGATTTCTTAAAGAGGTATATAAGAAAAATGCCCTGTTCTATTTAAAAATTATAAAATGTTTCTAAAATTAGATATTGTAATTCTACAACTAGGTTAGAATAATGCAAGAAATGATATATTTCTTCGCATAAGTCAGAATTTTTAATCAAAGCTCTTAATCTATTCCGAACAAATCTTTTACTCTGAACGAATGCAATTTTGATTCAATAATTCGATATAAGCAGCACAATATAAGTATTTAGTAGATATATTTAGTACGTGGTATGACTATATTTAGTCCATAAGGTCCAATTAACTCGTTGTTTTAGAATGACACTCAAATTATACGTTCAACAAAAACGATAATATTACGAATATAAGACGATTTGGATATTTAGGCTTCAGATGTCAGCTGTTTTAGGGATAATATGGATTAAAAACAGAAGTTGATCTGTCTGAAATGAGTAACCTTATAAAAAATATTCACCTACAAATGAAAAATAAGTAATCAAATTATCATTTTCAGTCAAAGGAGGGATTATTTTGTACGAAATATTTGACTAAGGATTTTGATAAAATATATCGTTTTAAAAATAAATAATAATTACAAATAAATCATGTTTCACAACATACAGTAATATTGTTACCTGGTGTTTTTTCCTCATTTGTTTCCCTCCTGAAGGTGGACTCTTCCGTGACCCGGTGCTCGGTTTCCTCATCACCTCTGAGGATAGTTGACCGTTCCAGAGATGATGTCGAGGCCGAGCTCGGGGTTATAATGGAGAGTTCCACCTGTGTAAGACAGTTAGTACGTGGCTGACAGCCACCAGGGGATCTCCAGCCGGAGATAGAATAGCAGAGTTGGTTCGTGGCGGCTGGCCGCAAGGGTTTCTCCAAGCCGGAGAAAGAATAGCAGAGTTAGTTCGTGGCTGATAGCCACCAGGGAATCTCCAGCCGGAGATAGGATAGCCGAGTGCGATTTGTGGCAGACCGCCACTAGAAGTGTGTTGTTGGACGGACGCCCAAAGGGTGTCAAAGAATCCAAGTAATACTTTTACCGAGACGTGAGAAGACGAGGCCACCTCCAATGCGGACGGCAGAACCGCCCTTCCCGCGTGGAAGCCGAGAAGCCCGGCGAACGAAAGGCAAGACGCCGGCAGCAGACGAGAGGTATTGCAATTCAGTTCAGCGGGGATTGCCAGACCGCTCTCCCCGCTAAAACAGCGTTCAGAGCCGGCCAACGAAGGAGACGTTGCCGGCAAACCGAAGACCGAAACTATCTGAAGTCCGGGGTTCCAGACGGGTTCCCCGCGGTCGAGGCGTGCTCATCGATATTATTCTTCTGATAATAAAATTGTCCATTTAATTACAAATAACAATTTAACATCAGTATACAGGCCCTTGAGGTAATAGGAGGTAGGGTGCAGATGTTTCAGAATTAACGAAATAAATTGAGGTTGGGTGGTGGGCGTGATATCTGCCCGCCTTTAACCACCGGTAAAGAAACAACTATCTGTTTTAGTGAGTGGTTGAACTTTAGAACCTAACCTATCCTTTTATGTTAGTTTATTTTTTATTCTTTTATTATTTTTTTAGAGATACTGTAACTGGGTATAGTCCCGTTGTATCTTCCTTACAAAATAAATAAAATAAAAGAAGAATTCAGAGCAGGGATTGGGAATTGTACCCTGCATCCCCAGGCCAAAGTCAAAGAGTGTTAAAACTTGGCTATCAGGCTAATTTTTAATTTAATTGCAAATTTATTCTCTCCTATTTTGCGTTATTAAAAAAGAATACATTTACCATTTCTTGAAACTAAATGTTTAAAGAATGTTGCACAATATTAGTTTGTAGGTATTCTTGTTACTGAGTTCATTTTTTTTTTTTGAGCATATTTGACAAAGACTTAGCAAATTTCCGCACTTTTCTTTTCTAAGAGATTAAAAGCAATGAAATAAGCAATTATGTGATATTGCATTTTCATGGTAAGTAAAATTAAAATTAACTTTTTCATTATAAAAGCTAATCTGGAAGTATTTAACTCCCAACTAAATCCTGATGCACATCAACTTTAAAGAGTATTTAAAAGATGTAAAAACTATAAATTGAATTTTTTAAATTTAAAAGAGGAATAAATTTCAGAAGATACCAGAATTTTTGAACTACCATTTCTTTACAGTTATCAAAAATAAGAGAATGAAAATTCTAAATATTTAAGTATAGTTACATGATAAAAAATAAAAAAAAATAAAAAAGCAAATAATCAAACAACACAATACCCGTGAAATCTTCTATTAGAAATCATGTCTAACTTTTAACATTAATGTATTAAAAAGACCACACTAATTTACAAGTAATTGAAGTTATGTATAAATTTAAAGAATTCAAGAGAAACTGATAGAATAAAAAGTTCATGGAAGGTGTAATCTTACTTAGGTGGTGTTTAAACTTGGCAAGGCAATCAATAATGCTTAAATCAGCGGTAACATCAATACAACCAATTCCTATCACTTGAACTGATGTTGGGATGAGCTTTAATAAGTTGCGAAGACACGGCTTGCAATAGCCTTTAAAACAAAAATGAAAGTTAAATTGAGGTTGTTATTAGTTACTTCTAATAATGAATTGTGTAATTTAATAAAGAGTAAACACTTCCTTTTTAACGTTATTATTTTTAATAATATTCTGTTTTTTTTTAAATCTCCAGTTGATATATGTAAATTTTATTTGCATAATAATAATAATAATAATAATAATAATAACCTATCTCATTGATATTCCAGTGCCTATCAGCAAGAACATGCAGAAAACTCACGCAGACAAGATCAGCAAATACACCGATCTAGCACTTGAGCTCCAGAAGCAGTGGAGGCAGGGTCGAGTACGTGTTGTACCCATCGTTCTGTCCGCCACTGGTCTGGTGCCTCACACATTGCACCACACTAGGACTTCACAAAAACACTTATGCACAACTGCAGAAGGCTGTGGTACTCAACACAACACTCATAGTTAGGAAATTTATGGACACAACCACACATCCCTAATCATTCTTGCACACGTCTTTACACTTGGCAATATGTGCTTTGGTCCTTGACCACTATATTGTTTTGCTGGGGAAACCCAAGGTTTGAAACATAATAATAATAATAATAATAATAATACACTTGGCAATATGTGCTTTGGTTCTTGACCCGCCATATTGTCTTTGCTGGGGAAACCCAAGGTTTGAAATATAGAAATATAATAATAATAATAATAAATAATAATAATAATAATAATAATAATAATACACTTGGCAATATGTGCTTTGGTTCTTGACCCGCCATATTGTCTTTGCTGGGGAAACCCATTGTTTGAAACTTTCACGATAATAATAATAATAATAACATTTATTTAAGATTACAAAAGAGATTTCATCATTAATATTTGCCCAATAAGCCGACATTTTCTTAATAGCATCTAACAGTATAATAATTGATGATTAGATTGAGTTCCTCCTCTAAGCATATTAAAAACCGGACATTTTAAGTTGAGAAGAGACAGATAACAATGGTTTCAAAGCCATTCCAGATAAATAAAAACAATGAATTACAAAAAGTATAAAATTAAACATCCTAAAATTACATCATACAAATATCAGCCATAAACAATAGGCCACATAATATGTGGGTGCAGCTATCTAGCTGGACTTGACTACACCAGACGAGATAACAATGCATGTAAAATAATACATCAGAAAATAGCGCTTCAACACTTTGTAGTTGAAAGAAGATTAACCTTCTATAAATATAGAAGGTCTAATAGAAAAAAATAAAATGAAATTATATTGGGATAGAGAGATAATGACGAATCAGGCAATCAATAGTAACAAATCAGACATTATCCCATTGGCTAAGCCAATAAAAAATTACAGAAATTATTTAAGTACTCATACCAGTTCATTTTCCAGTATTAAAATAAAATATGTAGAAAAAAATCAAAAATACAAAGATTTAACAATCTAAATTCAACGATCACAACAACATATCAAATACAGCATATCCAAATTTTGTCTATTATACACGTAGTTTCGGAAGCATCAGTAGACACTTCAACCAAATCCATACACATTAGGAATACCTTAGACATGTGATCAAAAAAAGCAATTTATTCAATTATACATGCAGCAATCTTAAAAAAAATTCTGAATGAGGATTTTTAAGAATTCGTTTTTTTAAAATGCATCTGTTTCTTTTACTTTCCCTATTTCATTACTCAAAACATGAAGCTTGATCAAATCCTCTGTAGATTTTGTCTAATAACTTAGTTTTAGCAATAATAATAATAATAATAATAATAATTTAAGGTTCTTCTTTTCAAAACCATTGGAATCGCATCTGTTGTAGGAAAAAATGACTTATACACGTAGATAGTTTTAAAATTTTAGGAATACTTTTTTTAATTTGTATATTTTCGGTCTTACAGTATTGTTGTTCTTCTTAAAGTCATGTAACATATCATTTATTTCTTTTATGTTGTATTGGAATATACTTTTGCATAAAAATTACAATTCTAAAAATAAACTGCTAGGATATTAAATTATATTAATTAAGATAATTTAATTAGACAGAATAAAAAAGGAAAAGAAAAAATAAAGGCAGTTTAAATAGCTTGAAAAGAATTTTTTTTTTCCTCCAAGATTATTTTATTTATTATAACTCTGTCCCTCGAAGTGAATGTGGAAGTCCTAATTTAAATATGCAAATGCTGGGACGACGTAGCGATATGATACGTCATAAAACGGAGTGACAGTTTTTTTGATGGAGCGCATTAGTAGATTGAATGAGTGACAATTGGACAGTCGGTTTAGTTCATTAGTCGAGTCAATGTTCGAACGATGCGAGAAGTTGACGATTCCATGAGTATGGAATTTTCCAGAAATGTGGGCAGTGATTCTACAAACTATTCAGCTCAAAAAAGACTCTGGATACAATGTGTGCATTTAAGTCAGTTCTGCAGTTAGAATGCAAAGTTATCCGCTTTAAAAGCCAAGTACAAAGCGTTCAAGTTATATGCAGCGGGAATGCAAGGTTGGTCAACTATATAAGTTCAGAACAAAGTGTTCGTGTTGGAAAGTGCAATGAAGAGAAACGAAATCAGATGTGAAGCATTATCAACACGAGAAGATATCCAAGTTTATTTATAAAAGACGAAAGGACTTTTTATTAGGAAAACCATTGTTGTCATTGAAGAAGAAGATTGGCGAAATCTCGAATGCAACTGAACGGAACGAAACTTGAAACAAACCATTTGGAGTTCAGGTGTGTCGGAACAGTTAAGATTTGAAGAACTGTCGCAAGAATTATATTCTACCTTAGAGATTTAGTAAAAGACTATAACAGTTAAGGAAATAGAATTTATTTGTTCTAATTACTAATTCATATAAAACGAAGGACTTAATATTAACAACCCAACCAACAGAGTCATACAATTGAAATTAAATTACTACTAGCAATTATTTTATTAAGAACTGTTTCGAATTAAATATAAAAATATATTTAATTCATGCTCAAGTTTTCCAATGTTATTCAAGAATTGGAATTAAGAAGAATTCTATTGACAACTGACGTCATTGGATACGAAGCAGATGAACCTTTCCACAACGCAGTCTGGGAACCAAGAATTAGACGAGTGGAAATTGTGCGCCATATTTGAAAGTTCAAAAGTGAATTGTTCATCTATAGTCATCATTAATTGTGCATCGAGAATTGACAGTCGGAAGCCCTCCGTGTATTCGTCATCGCAGCAAATTCGCCAAGGTGAAAGGTCAAGCTGAGACGAAAAAACTGTAAGTAATTGAAATATTTTATTAGTTCCATTTTGGAGGGTACGATGCGGACGAAGATACGAACAAAGTGCATCGGACTTTGTTAGTGTGTTAGGAAGTACTATTGCTGAAGAATATTTATTTCACATAAGATTGAGATTAATAGAAAAGCCTTAAATTTACTATTATGCGATATCTTTGTAAAATTTATAAAGATTAAGTACATTCGTACAAGGTGAATGAAACCATTAGTGATCAGTAGTGAGAATTATTACACATAGGTGAATTGCCTTTTCGATTGATTTAAGTTATCATACAAGCGTAGAGAAAGTTGGCAATCATTCACAAAGGTGAAATTGAGAAAAGCCGTTTACATTCATTAATGATTAACAGTGCTTTTGATATGAACTGTATAGTACAATCACTATAGATATATTAGCAACTATTATTTTTATTATTCATTAATAAGAAGTGTGCGTATTGTTATTTCCAAATATTCAGGGAAATATTTTTTTTTGAGAACTAGTTTTGTGATAGTATCAGGTCGATACCCGCAAAGGATTTATTATTTTAATAGTGTTCAATTCCAGAACTATTAACATATGTTAAGGAGACATTAACATAGTTAAGGCTATTGTACGTGTAAATATATCCATTGTAGATATCCATCACAACATAATAATTTTAAATGAAATGCAAAATAAACCACTTTATGTTTTTACATTGGTATATCATAATTTCCTTGTTGCTATTCTGCTTTTTACTATGCGTTCTGCACCTAATCGCAGCATAAACAATATTTTTAAACCTTCAGTTGTTCAACGGCATACTAGGCTGAAATTATAGAACATTCTAGCAAAGCCCACTCTTGTGTATAGTAGTGAAGCACGGACGCTCCGTAGAGTAGAGTGAAATATGCTAACAGCGGCAGAAATAGTTTCATTTGACGAACAGCGGATTTCACTCTCCTTGACAGTTAGAAGTCAGAAGACATCCTTCAAGAACTTCACGTGCAACCTGTTTTTGATTATATTCATCAGTACAGGGCAAATTGGAAACAGCATGTTCTTCGCATGTCATAACAGCAGGATACTAAAAATGATCCTGAAATATGTTCCTTAGGGCCACAGAAGTGTGGAAAGACCAGCAAGAAGATGTTTTGAAACCATAACAGAACAATGAACTCTACACTGCGTTTCAGAAAATTCGGGAGTGACGTTAGGCGTAGGAATCTCTATTCCGTGGTCCATGGTCTAAGCATCCGTCTTTCAAGCTAAGGTTCGCTGGATCGATTCTCAGAAATGCCATTTTGTTGTTTTTTTCTTTCTTCCTCTCCAGTTTTTTATTTTTTTTTAATTAATCCTGTTTCACTTAGGCATATTTAAATTTTATTAAATCAGTCAAATTATTGTTTCATTATCGTTACATTACCAAGTAAAGACTGACCTTTACGATTAAATTTAAAGTACATTTGAGGAGACTAAATGGCTAGTAGAGGCAGCCATGATGTTAAATAGTTTGACACCTTAATACCCAGTAGCATGATTATTTTTACTAGGTTAAACATTTCCACCAAAATTAATTTTAAACACTAATACATATCAGTTCAAACTTAAAGTAATTTCACATCATACAAAACCTTGTGCTTGCAGAATGATATTTATAGAAAGATGAACTTCGGGCGATAGATATTGTGTAAATTGGGTCTAAAGACGTCACTCCCGATCATTTCCTGAAACTCAGCATAATACTGGAGAGGATGATGTGAAATTGATAACAATTTTAAATTGCTTTAAGTTTCCGAAAAAATTAGGAACATTGGAAAGACCATTAGCTCTTTTACTGGAATACAATATTGATATTATATTTGTAAGGAACCTAATATAATAATAAACTCTAAATTTTGAATATGCAAATATTTGAATGTGATAGATGTTTCTAGGCTTATTTCTTCTGACAGACCTTAGGTTTCAATAAGCCCCTGTGAAATGTGTACGGAGTTTTCCCGGACCGATAAGGCACCGATTACCAAATTAGTCTTGTAACTATCATTGGACTGTGACTTGAGATACATCTATGAATTAAAAAGTACCGTTCTATGATTTGACACATTATTGAGGAAACAATGTAATGGCTAAATGCGTTGTTGCACTTGTATTTGCAAACAAGTAGCATCAAGGTTTCATCGAGTAACAATTGCTTAAACAAAAGCTTAATGAATTCAAAAGGCTCGCAAGTTCTTTGAATCGGGAGTGATTAAAATCTTACATAGTTACAACCAGGATTTGTCTACAATGAATATCCTGCCATACGGGATGTAATCTGAAAGTATCTATAATGATCCACAATGGCCTGTCAAGATCATTTTTTTTTCCATTTTTTACTTAGTCACTTATTTTTATTTTAACTTTGTTGTTGTTTATTTGTTCCCAATTTTCATTTCACTCGTTGGCTCCTGATAAAAATATGGACCGTCCAACATAAGGCTGCAGATAACTCCTTCCGGTCTTAGTTTCATCACTTAACACCAGAGGGGCCTTAGCTTCCAGAATCCATCCCGCTTCTCTTTCACTTGCAATCACGAATCCATTCAAGGAGGATCACTTTTAACAAGGGGGGGGGGGAACTTGATAAGGAACCCCACAACAGACGGGGGTTCGAAACGTACGTCGTGCATTTTTATCTTTGTACATGTGCTTTTATGATCGGTTTTTAGTTAATTTTTAACTGCACGTAAAAACTGTTTATAAAAGCTTAATAATTTTTTTAGGAAAAAAATGACAATTTCATATAGTGTCAAGAATGGCATTAGCATAGACACAAAAAAAAGATTAAGATTTGGAAAGGAACTTTTCCCACAACATCTACACGTTTCGTTACAATGTTTAGAAAATATAAATAGAGACAGCAGACCAGATTGATTGACATTACATTTAAATCCTTTAAATCCCTAAATAGAATAAGAAAGGACATTTAACAAGACGATATGATCGTAGATGGAAAACACAAATTCTAAAGTAGATTGCGAGAAATGAGAGGAGATTCAGAAAACCTCCATAAGGATTAGGGGATGAAATTAAAAACTTTGTTTGTTTCCACTGGAGCAGCAAAGCTTTCGACAGAAAAAATTGGAAACACTTAAAGATCTTTATTTTGTCAATTGATTATTACATATTTAAAAACATCAGGCTTATCGTATTTCCTTTATTTATCCATGTTTAGTTTTAGCGATCGTCTTTCTGCCCTAAACGATTGGAACTGCGAATCGTCGGATCAGACTACATGTTTCCAATCGTCTTGCGACCAGTGGCGGTATTTTTGACCACAGGGGAGGCACAAAGCCTTGTGCTCTCGAGTCAGCAATGGAACCTGAATGGGCCGTTGGCTCCTGTTCCCCATAGAAAAGAGTGTAACGCAAACATTACTTGTTGCTTCAGCATTGAATTGTTCTTTTATCTGCTGCAATGATCGTCAATAAGTTTTCGTTGACCTCACCGATGGCACATTCTGGATGTCTCCACTGATGTTGTGTGGCCGCGATACACCTTTTCAAGTGTTGCATGTGAAATTCGAAATTTTGTTAATTTCAGATATGAACTAACCCATTTCTCTGGCATGTACTATCACATCTCATTCAAAGTCGCTTAATCGTGATAGGCTGCCATTGT
>JAFIDM010105307.1:0-11894 GCA_023159025.1 Thereuonema tuberculata | reverse complement strand
ATGACGTACTGCTTCTTTCTTTTTTTACTTTCTTTTTAATTACAATTGTTACTTTTCAGTCAAAGTCAGTTCAGTTTTGACAGATAAGTCAAAAAAGCAATATAAAGAGAGTTGTAGTTCCCATGGCCTAATGGGTAAGATGTCTGACTTCGGATCAGAAGGTTGCAGGTTCGATTCCTGTCGCGGATGTTTCATTGAAAAATTCTTTTTATTTTTCATTCTCACAGAAAACTGCGCCGGACAGTCAGACAGACAGAGAAATAAAAGATTTTAGTAATATAGATTCTAACAATTAGTTTCAGAGTTATAGCCTTTTAAAGTTTTAGTTGATTTGAATTTCCGAGGACAATTTGAACACCGAACGAGCTTGTATATATTTGCGTTTTCCTGGATAAAATCAATGTTTATAAAGCTAGAGGTTTGAAACTTCATTCATTTGTTCTTAATTTCATACAGAATAGGATGACACTATCAACATTGAAATTAAAACCTTCCTTCATAGTGAAAACATGTACTAAAAATAAAAAAGTATATTTTTCCGAAACTGTGACATGCCTAAAGAAAAGAACTTACAGCTAAAATCTCTCTCCAGATACCCTAACACAACCATATATCACTGGAAAGAGTATAAAATTATCTTTCAAATGGTGAAATAAGATTGTTCGGGTCTTGAGTTTTAAGAGTTTTATAGCAATGTAAAGTAAGAAATAGTATTTAAACTAGGAATTGCTACACTCACCAATGTTGGGAGTAAAATATGATTTTATGGCCTTAAAGTAAAAAGAACAAGATTCTAAAAAGTCTATTTAGCCTATAGATTGAACAATATAGGGGTAAATGAGAACATAAATAAGCCTATGGTCATGCCAGTCTGTGATTAGTAGGACTAGATTTTTCCTGGTCACCGAAAGTCTGGATTAAACAAAATCAGCTGTTTTTATTTAATTTAAATTTTTTATTTTTGAAAAGAAAAACATAATATGGAGCATTGCTTCAATAAAGAGTTTTTAAAAATTAAGAATTTATAAATTTTTTTAACAATTTTTTTCAAACTCTGTCTGCAGTTGGGTCTAGATTAGCGAATGCATATTGTAACATATAAGGTAACCATAGGACTTTAATTTATTTTTACTTACCCTACAGGTTAACAAAGTTTCCATTTTTTACCTTACAAATTTGTCTCTTAGGAGTGAAAGTCTTTCTCAAATGAAGTTTTGAAGTTGTTATAAAAGAATGAGGGTTAAGAGATTCAATTTTCCGGATAGTACATTCAATGAATTCTTGACGAGGAAGTAGCATTGTCTGTAGCATCATTCAGTAGTCACTTACCCACTGAAAATTTGATTTCATCTTCATCATCAAAATCTTCTAAGATGTATTCCAAATAAAGCTTCAGTGGCTCAGATGTTTTAAGACATTTATCACAGCGGCGCAGCATGCAATCTCTATTCTGTCGGTTACAAACTAACATATTATGGACAGATTCTTTATCATGCTAATTCATTGCATTAGCTAAAAGCTCCACATTTTGGTGGTATAAGCACACATACACAATGAGTGCCTGGTGAACCAGCCAACACACACTATTTTGGTCTCAGAGAGAAAAATTTAGAAAATCCTAGTTTTAGCTGTGGATACCTATTCTTAAAAACAACAAATAGTTCATGTAGGTTGCATAAAAGAAGTCTTTTCTGCATATATATATTTTTTTCAATATTAAGACGATCTTTAGCACCTGGCATCAAGTAAGAAAATTCATCATCATGGTAAAACTCTTTTACAATATTTATTGTCTCTTCAGGGAGCGTTCTGCCTTTTTTAGGTTCTGGCAACGCCAAAATGCCTTTTTCAGTCGACAGAGTTCTTGCTTTTTGCACCAAATATTCTGATACATTAAATTCCTCCGCTACTTTCCGGCGAGACCAAAACTTTGGAGTGATTGTTAAAACCTCTATTTTTTCACGCCTACTCAAGTCTGTCCTTAACTTTCTCTTTCATGACATTAACTAAATATTCAAGATCAGCTGATTGTTTCTTTAAATCATTTTCTTTTTTTGTACCTTTCAGCTTCACTTGGTGATTCACTGTGAGAGTCCTTTATTTGTAAGACATATGATGGCTTTTTTTTAACTTGGGTTTTAGCCTGTTTAAACTTTTTTTTTGCATATTTTCCCTTTGAGCAAGCGGATAATGATTTAACTTTCAATGGAGTTACATCTAATCCTAAAAGAGTCTCGCTGAGTTTATCTTTTTCAAACGCTCTTTTTGCCGTTTTTAATTCCTCTTCAATTTCATCATCACTTTCATGACTTGTAACCATTTCTTCATTATCTGGCTGTGGGTCAGGTTTTGCTTTTAATAATGATTTTCGACAGCTACTGCACAACATCTTTCCTGGCACTAAAGTAATGTTTCTATGTACTTTAACCTCTTTCGCTTTTTCTAAAGTTATTACCCTCAAGTCTTTTTTCTTTGATAAGGGGACAGAGTGACTCTTAAACGGATCACTTTTTGGTTCTTTTCATAATATTTTAAAAAATAACCCAAGTGATGAGAACAAATAGTGTCTTTCTCACTGATTACTTGTGCACAACATCAAAAGATCTATTTCTTGTTTGGACATTTTCTCAAAAATTACATAAATATCCTTGTCTTTTTGTTAGTGTAGTGTTTTTACAGCAAGAGGTTAATAAAATGCCAACAGTACTTATCAAACTAGGTCTATAGTCACTACTGCAAGCCATTCATTCATAATTTAAAACAAAAGGCAAAAAAAAACACTTAACTCAAATCACTTTACAATTTACGTTAATCACTTCACATAGATAATAGTGGCTTCAAAGTGATTTTAAAACGCAGGAAACTGACAAGCAAATTTAACTCTTAAAAAAAAAGCACAGCAACTAATTGATGTTCACTAGCAGAGCTAACTAAACACTGACAGTAGAATAGGCTGTTGGAGATGTGACGGGGTTCATGTTCAGACATGATTGGAATAAAATCTTTAAAATAGATAAAATAAGTAATAATTTTGGATATAGATTAAATAATCTATGTTACTAAAATCTTTTATTTCTCTGTCTGTCTGTCTTTCTGTCTGTCTGTCCGGCGCAATTTTCTGAGAGAATGGAAAATAGAAATAATTTTTACAATGAAACATCCGCGACAGGAATCGAACCTGCAACCTTCTGATCCGAAGTCAGATGCCTTATCCGTTAGGCCATAGGGACCAACTCTCTGCATATTGTTTTTTGACTTATATCTCTTTTCCTTTCCCCCATCAATAAGGAATGTATTCAATCTTTTTTTTTGAATCTCAAGATTGTTTCTTTATTTCATATCCGTCAGTTTATTTGTAATTCGAAACTGACAATTAGAACGATAATTGCCGAAACGTTGCAATATTTTAAATATTCTTACTTAACAAAATTCTATGTGATATTGAAAAATATGTGCGTGTACACGACAGATGTTATAGTAAAGGAAACAAAGTCAAGAAAGAAAGAAGCACTCTTTTTTTGAGGTGGAATATCGAAAAAATCACTATTTGCAGCTCAAAAACCATCAATATATGTAGCTCAAACGTCACTGAAAAGTGACAATTACTATAAAACTGAGAGTCAAAAATGAAAGCATTACTTCTATTAGCTAGAATACTGAAAAAACACTATTGTAATTGAGAAACCACTAAGAAGTAACAATCTACACTCATTAACAAAAAAACCGACGCACCTAGAAGGAGTTGTCCGATGGAGACAAAAATTGGTGGAGAGGAAGATTATGTACAGAATAGAAAATGATTAAACTTTCAGACAAATTGAATGATTTTTTTTCAGAGTTACAGAGTTACAAAGTAACGAGCTCAATAAGGTGTTGACCCATCTCTGCCCTGAATGCAAGCTGCCACACGACGTGGCATAGACTGAAAAAGCTCCCTGATGGTCTCCTGCGGTATTTTTTGCCAAATTTGCTCCAATTGTCGGGCTAGGTCATTCACATTCCCTGGTGGATGCATTCGCCTTCCCATCATATCCCAGACATGCTCGATTGGAGAGAGATCTGGGGATCTGGCTGGCCAAGGCAGCGTTTCACAAGCTGCAAGACAGGTCATAGCAACACGTGACGTATGTGGTCTGACATTATTTTGCTGAAAAATAAGGCCAGGGTACTGCAAAAGGAAGGGTAGCAAAACAGGTCTCAGAATGTCGTCGACGTACCGCTGTGCTGTAAGTGTGCCGCTAATGACGACCAAAGGGGTCCGGCTATCAAGGGAAATGGCACCCCATACCATAACTCCTGGTTGAGGGCCTGTGTGGCGTGCAATAGTGAAAACAGGATCCGCACGCTGCCCTGGGCGTCTCCAGACACGTCTGCGACGATCGTCAGGACACAGTTGGAAGCGGGATTCGTCGCTAAACACTATACGTCCCCAGTCAGCATCATTCCAACCGGACTGAGCCAAGCACCACTGTAATCTGGCCCGACGGTGTGCAGACGTGAGTGGCAGCTGGCATAGCCGTCGGTACCAGCGCAGATGTCGCTCTCTCAGCCATCTGTGAATTGTCATGGTGGACACTCGTGTGCGGGTCGCACGTCTGATGGTTGTTACCGATGATTCAGGCGCTGTGACAGCTGATCTGACAATCACTCTATCCTCCCGCTCTGCTGCGGCCTTAGGTCGACCGCTACCTTCATGACGCTGAAATCTGCCATTGTCCATCTTCTAATCGCCGCATCACTTCGACCCACATGATGAGCGATTCTCCGATTTGCCCAACCTGCCTCTTTCAATCCAATCATACGACCTCTTTCAAACTTTGACAGTTGCACGTAATGAGCTCGAATCCTGCGGCGAGGCATTTTTTCAGTCGTTGAAAGGTATCCTAACTCGCAATGCAACAGAAATTTTGCATTATATTGAGAATTGCTTCTTATATACACCTACTGAGTGCGCAGCTCCGATGCGCTGTAGCTCTCGCTATTCATTCATTGGATACCAAAGTTTAATCATTTGCATGGGCGGCCCCAATGTCTTTTCATACGAAATTTCATTACAATCGGACAACTCCTTCTTGGTCCGTCGTTTTTTTGGTAATGAGTGTATATTACTAAAATCTTTTATTTCTCTGTCTGTCTGTCTGTCTGTATGTCCCTAGCAATTTTGTGTGAGAATGGAAAATAGAAATAATGTTTACAATGAAACATCCGCGATAGGAATCGAACCTGCAACCTTCTGATCCGAAGTCAGACGTCTTATTCATTAGGCCATGGGGATTACAACTCTTTTTTTATTGCTTTTTGACTTATCTCTCCTTCCCCTTCCCCCATCAATAAGGAATATTCAACCTTTTTTTTTTGAATCTCAAGATCACAGCGCCTCAAAAAATATATCATAGATATATGATTCACACGCTGGTTCTAAAAGCAGTCGTGGATTGACAGAATATAAACATCATAAATTAAAAAAAAAAAAAACTTTTAGAAAATTTTAGTTTTAGTTTACTTGATGTAATTTGTGTGTGTGTGTATGTTTTTTTTTAATAAATAAATAAGTTGTTTTCCGTTACATATGCGGAGGCTTCCGGAGCGAAGCGACGGGTAGCCGACTAGTTATGTTAAATACAAAATTTTCAAACAATTAAACATAGAATACAAAGACAATATTACATTTAAAGAAATAAAACACAAATTAAACTCTGACGTGGTGGATGGAAAA
Organism: Thereuonema tuberculata; assembly: GCA_023159025.1. Taxonomy (NCBI): domain Eukaryota; kingdom Metazoa; phylum Arthropoda; class Chilopoda; order Scutigeromorpha; family Scutigeridae; genus Thereuonema; species Thereuonema tuberculata. The sequence continues at coordinate 6,178 of JAFIDM010105307.1, read as the reverse complement.
ATTATATTAAAAAGCGATAACTATTAGATTTAATTTTTTACAAATATAGTAAACTCTCAGTCACATAACACAGGTATGCAGTTTCTATAAGCATACCTAATGGGAAATATATTATATACATATAAAAAAGAAAAAAAAAAGAAATTTTGTGGAGCATAAAATTTTGCAGCATTAAAAATAATTTATTAATTATATATGGTAATAAAACTCTTATAACTCAAAACCCCACCAATTTTTTTTCACCTTTTGAAAGACAATTTTATCCGCTTTTCAGTGATATATGATTGTGTAGTGAGTTTTGCTACGTTGTTTTTGTAAGTGAGGTACACAATTCCGTAAAATATTTTTTTCTTACATTTCAGAATTTTTTTAACTATGATAGAAAGTTATAGTTTTAATGCTCATAGTGTCATCTGATTCTGTGTACAATCTACAACAAATGAGTCGAGTTTGAAACCTCTACCTTCATAAATATAAATTTGGTAACAAAAAACGTAAATACATACAAGCTTGGTACCGACCAGAACCGTCCTCGGAAATTAAAACTATCTAAAATTTCAAACGGTTATAACTCAGAAACTAATTGTAATAATTGAGTGAAACTTTGCATTTTTTCTTATTTTTATAGTCACATAATGTATACAAATTTTCATTACAATCTGGGTACCTTGGGTTTAAAATCAAGTTTTGGCTGTATGATTTGGCAAGGAACGGCCCAGAAGTATTGTATCAAATAATGAAATGAAAAACTGATAAAGGAAACGAAAAAAAAAGGACATGGGGTCTCAAAATTTAATTTGAGGATAATTATTTTGTAATATTTTAAATTTTGTAGATTTGATGCAAAGTAGATCTGATGTAATTCAATTAACTGAAATTTGTTAAAAAAATATGTAAAACCGTAGATGGGCTTCGATCAAAGTATTCTTATGTTAAATATTTATTTTAATTAGAGAAAGTGAGTAATGATCTTTTGGACATTTAAAAAACTCAAAATCACTTGTATATTACTAAGACTGTTTGAGGGTTTCATACATTTTTATTGATGGCTTCCAATTTAAAAATATAAAAATAAATCTTAGAGTGAGAGCTACAGGAATGACTATTAATTGAATTAATTTTAATTATGTTTTTTCTTTATTGTATACTAACAAAACGGATTATTTTTTAAATATATATTTCTCACAACCCGAGAAATTGGAGACCGTCTCGGAGACCTCATGTTTGATCGTAAGTCACGTGATGTCCTGTTGACCATAGATAAATTCCGGTTGACCCACGTCGATGAAAAATGAAATGTAGACATCCTCAGTAGTAACATTTGATACCTTACTTGTATTTCTGTGTCTTATAGGTTCGGAGGAGTAGCAGGAAGAAAAAAAAAATCAACTTTTCCTTGATAGCCTATATATACTAGGTGGTTATAATTAAAGTTGGCCTATTTAGAGCATTCTGCAGCTGCAACCAATAGTCGGAGAGGCATCAAAAGTTGTACACATACTATTCAAAAGATGCGCTCAACGATTCTGCAAAAAAAAACAAAATTGCTACAAAATCGTCTGCTGTTATAACAATGAAAATAATTATAGAAAAATATTAAACATGCATTGCTGTAATAACAGAGCACGGCATTAATAGTAATGTTTCGGTTTTTTTTTTTTATTGTAAAAGTGGTCAAAAGGTCATCACAATCGCGTAGGGTTAATCTTTATGCAAAGAGAAAACAATCTGATTTGCATAGATAACCACGAACGCAGACGACATTGGGTTATGAATAATCGGTGTGAACTGAGACCGTGTTATTAGCAACAGTCGCGATGACGATGACTTTACAAGAACGTGCGTTGATGGTCAAGTTTTATTACGATAGTGATGGTAATGTTATTGTTGTGATTCGTGAATTTCGTCGGGATAAAAAAGGACGCCGTGGACCGATGTCACCAGAAGCTGTGAGGAAAATAATGAAAAAATTTGAAGAAACCGATCTTTAAGTATGCAATGTGGCAGAGGACGAAAGTAATCACGTGATTAAAGACGTTGCCACATCAATCGTTCAGCAGTCGTTGAGAATGTTGCAAGTTCAGGTAGTGCCTGAGCCGCATCACGACAATTAGATCTATCCTGGACCACAGTTAGAAAGATCCTGAGAAAATTAATTCATTTTTTTCCATACAAGATCATTCACAGACAAGAACTGCTTCCAGGCGACAAGGAGAAACGACTCACTTTTGCATTGACCTTTCTGGCGAGGATTGGAAGTTGATACTTTGTGGCCATGGGATATCCTACGGAGCGACGCAGCACACTTATTTGAATGGCTGTGTGTGAACCAAGGAAAATCCACACGTTTTCCGGGAAATTTCTCTGCATTCGCCCAAGCTTACAGTCTGATATGGGTTCACATCCAACTTTATCCTGGAACGTTATTTTTTGGAAGACATTACTTCTATTAGTCCTCAGATATGTTTTGTGCCTGCGGCTAGATATCATGACATTCTCCAGAACTTTATCATACTACGGCTGCAAGAAATACAGTGTCTTGATTCAACTTCTTTTATGCAAGATGGTGCACCTCCTCAAATTGGAAGGTTCGTGCAAACTTTGTTGCATCAACACTTTACCAATGATCGAGTAATTAGTCGCATGTTCCCTACTGTCTGGCCACTACGTTCTCATGACCTCCAACTAAAAGACGGTATCACGCTACTTGTAAGAACATATCGGGAAATATACCTAGACATTCAAATTAGGAATAGTCCATTTATTTAACAGGTGGTAAGCAGACCAATGAAATAATTTGAAAAAAAAGGGCGAGGATTCTTGGGAAATATTCCAAGAATAAAAAACGTTCTTAAAAAATTAGATATCACAGTTACTTCACCTATCCTGTCATCCACACTAACCACATAACATACTTCACCCATTGCCCAAGCTATTAACCATGTTCTACAAAGAAATAAGAAACAAGCGGACAATAATTGTGCAAAAGGAGTTGGTTATCATGCGGTGAAGGGTCATATTGAAGAGACTCGCCAAATGCTTAAAAAAACATATGTCCCAGCACTCACTAGCAGTTAAAAATAAGAACTCAAATTATCTAACCTATGAACACATTAAGAATGCTAATCCTAATTTAAACGCAAAAAAAATTCCAATACTCTAAGTTTTGAGTCCAACGATTTTAAGAGAAAATGCAAGGAATCTTTTCATATCCTGAATGATCATACGTCTTGTAATGATAATTTATGTCTATGTTTCATTTCCCAATATGGATTTCGAAAATCAACTTAAACCTTCTCTCCCTCCCCCACGTCAATGACTTTTTATTTATTTTTTTCCCGCATCATATGTTTCGTCCCACCTATATATTCTGGAACCAATATCATTCCTAACTTGACAACGATTCGTAGATCGTATCGAAAGTGTTGACTTTAATATTTTAAATTCATGTTTTAATTTTTTAATTCATAAACATTACACCTATACTGACCCAAACCTGTGATAATTCTTTTTTGTTTTTGCAAATACGGACTCAAACAAAAATAAAAATTAAGTCGAAAAATAAACAAGAAAAAACAAATTATTTTATTTTTTTTATAACATATATTACTTTTTGGGGCGCGTTGCAATACTTTGGTATTGAAAGTTAAGAAAAATATGTATTTGCTGTGAACTCATATTTACTTTTTATTTAACTTTTTTCTAATTTTCACAAAGGTTGCCTCTAATATTTGACATACTATTATTTACCAAACATAAAAAATAAAGTTTGGACTGCATATTTCTTAGTAGTCTAAATATGTATATATTGGTAATCATACGAATAAACTTCTAAAGCTTTGTAGGATAGTCAGAGAGAAATATTTAAACAAAACAAAAAGTATTAATAATCATTAATAAATGATTTTCATGATTAAGTTTCCGTCTTTATATCACGTGATCCTCGTATTGCGGCTGCGATCCCGAATACACAGATGTCTTATACTTACACAGGAATACACTGATGTCTTTAAATTAAGGGTTCTTGCAGAATCAACTATTCTGGTTGTCCGGTCAAGACCAAACTTGTTACGTGGGTGCAGAAGGTCTTCCCAATACCCTCCCCACACAAAAAATAAAAATGTTAGAAACGTTCTGTCTAAATGTATAAAGTTCATAAATGCCACCTGTGTAGTGGCAGTGCGGGTCACGACACAGGACTAATTGTTTAACAGTTTTGGTCACTGATTGTTCAGTACTCAATATCAATTGTTAGCCGTGGCCCATCGTGTCCATTTAGACCTGCAAACGAGCGGCAAAGTGATAGGACGTCTTGAGGCAGGTCAGTCACAAGTGGAAGTATCTCGTGCACTGAACGTGTCATCCAGCGTCATCTGTCGCTTTTTGAGACTTTCCAACAGGATGGAAATATTGTCCGAAGCTACGGCAGAAGAAGTTCACATGTCATCATACTCCGGGAAGTCCGCTATTTGTCGCTAAGAGACAGACGGAATCCCCGACAAGCCACATTGCCAGGGAGTTGGCAGCAGCAACACAGAATCACTGTAGATTGGTTAGCCTCATATCTTCCTGTCTCAGGTGAACGAAGCATTTTAGTGTTGGCGCAGTGGATAAAGTTTTCGAATTGTAAACTAAAGGTCCTAAATTCAAATCTGCTGCCCTATAGCTTTTTTTTTCTTTTGTTTTATTGAATGCAATCCCCCAACGTTTGTTTGATACTCTGGTGTTTTAGTATGCCTGCAGGTTGCATTGCTTGCGTAGCTGTGAGGAGGAATCATACAGTCTATAAACAACTGGATGGTATTCCAGGTGCTTCTATCTCAATTACGTTTCGGACATTTTATAAATAAATATACAGTCGGACCTCTATTTAACGAAGTCGCTAAATCCCGAAAAAAAGTTCGTTATAGGGAAAATTCGTTAAATAGAGATTCACCTTTTAAAATTACTTTAAACGACATACAAACAGATTTTAAATACATAAACAATACATATTCCTAAAAAAAAATAATAATTATAATGACAAAGTATACATTACCACATGCGATCTTAAATTTAACTAGCAAAGTCTGAGGTGTTTTTTTTTTTTTTTTGACAAAGTGTTTTTGCTCAGAGTACGTCGCATCTTTACAATGCACTAAAAACCCCATTCAGTATTTTCTTCAAATTGTAATCCGCGTCGGATTGTTACAAATGATTTAGCATTTCATTATACGAAGGTTTTTCATTTCTGCATCATGATCATTTCCATCACCTTCATTTTCATCGCAATTCATAGCTGTAGTGTTTTTATTTTTCAAACTGTCCAAAATACTCGATTCAGTTAGTGTTTCCGAGGTCTCAGCTTCAAAATCAAGTGAAAGATAATCATCAATCAGTATATCATCGTTAATTTCTTCCTTTCCCCTCAGCTGTATCCCCATTTCTTTCATTTCCTCTAAGGGAATGTTGATAATAAAAACATTTCAAGGAGAAAAAAAAAAATAGATACCACGAAAAAGTTCGTTAAATAGAAAATGCACTTCGGTATTTGGAGGTTATTTTACGAAGAAATTAACAAAATGTTCTTGGTTCCAAAGAAAAGTTCGCAAAATAGAGAAATTCGCAAAATAGAGGTTCGCTAAATAGAGGTCCGATTGTAATTATGATTTTTCCTTTCTAAACAGTAAATATCACATTAAAACATAATAGTAATAATAATAATTATTATTTTTTCTAAATACAAAAGTTAGAATCTCGTTAGGAATGACAAATTCTTATCAACAGGTTCTGAATATAGATATACAATAAATGTTTAATTAATTTTGAAAACATTGTTAAAAAACATTAAAAGACTTGCATCAATGTATAGTTCTTTACAGTGACTTTTTATCAAGTAGACCGCTATGTGATAATTTTCTAAAATTTTAAATTAGGCAGTAACGTAATTTAAAAGTTAAAATTATTTTCTGATTTAACTACGTATAGCCTACATTTGTACATACTTATATTAAAGTTGCCTGTACTGTATTTAGCTTATTTTTGTCGAGTACAGTGAGACCTAGTAACAATAGTTACTATTACATACAGGATATTATATACAGGATATTACATACAGGATTTACAATAACAATGAAAACAATTGAACAACAGAAATTCATTTTAATTACATTTTATCAGCCAGTGTTCTAATAGTTTC
>JAFIDM010105306.1:0-11895 GCA_023159025.1 Thereuonema tuberculata | reverse complement strand
TTTTTTTGTGAATGATTGATAATCTATGACTTTTCTTTTCTTAATTAAACTGCGTCATTATTGGAAGATAATCTTAGTTACCACAGCAACGGAATGAGATCAAGCATGAGTCCTTACGTCTTGTCCGACCTTTGCTTTCTACTCGAATCAATAGATGTTTTGGCGTAAGATCCGATTAAGAATACAGTTCATGAATAACTTAAAACAAAAGACATTACCTACAAAAGCTTGGTATAAGACAAAAGGACATATTTTAAGGAATTGTTTGGGAAGATTTGGATAAAACTTTGTTTCCTGGATGTAAAGTTTAATGAATTGGCAAAACAAAATAGAAATATCTAATGTTAAACTCTATTCAGTCTTAAACCAAAGATACAATAAAATTCTAAAAATTTCCAAGTTTTCTATTACAAAAATTTTAGAAATTATTACTATTTTCTTTTATCTTAGAATATTTTCTTAAAATTACACAATTAACATTTGAAATTTGCAAATTTTAAAATGTTAGTTTAATTTAAAATGTCAATTACATTAAAACAAATAATCCAAAATTTATATACATAAAGAACTCTGATCTTATTTTGAGTGAACTCTTTTATTGTGTGTTCTTTCTTTTTTTTAATGGCTCTACAAAACAATAGAAATGATAAATAAAGGATAAATAAATTACAATTTAAGGAAGAATCAGAAAGATTAATTTTAGAATCTTGTTTCATTAATTGGTGCGATTGTATAAACAAAGATAAATCTTTAAAAGTGAACGAGGTTTCATTGGTACTTCGAAAATGTTTATGAAGAACAATGTAAAATTGTAAAATTACTGAATTTCACATAGGTCTGGCATGTATTATTATTTTTATTCAATAAATTATTCAATTTGTTATATATATGTTTGTATTATTATTATATTATTCAATATGTTTTATACGTTTGTATTGTTTGATTATATTACTTCACGTTCATTTAATATGTTTTATTGTTATTATTTATGTATGATTTTGTATTTGCTGTATGAGAAAAGATTTTTCCTTTCTGTGTATGTTTTAATAAGCCTTGAAAAAATTCTTTGATAAAAAGCATGAAATATTGGTGGAAAGCAGTAGTTTTGAGTTGAATATGGAAGATTTATATATAATTTCATCATAACTGAGATATTTTAGAACAAAATTACAATAACTGTCGAACGAAAATTTGATCTTTTATGAAATAATTTCGAAAGCTAAGGATAAGAATGATAAAAAGCAAAGAAGAAGAAAAGTCCTTGGCTGTAGAGAAAGATTCGTTGTCATAATAAAGATTCCAGTTCTTAGAAAAAAATAAGGTTTCTTCATTAATCTTCCCTACAATTTTCTACTTTAAGAAAATGCTTTTCTCTGGAAAATAAAGAACTTATTTAGGTTTTCATGAATACATTCCATATCGTTAAGAAATGATCTGGAAATATTAGTTTACTCAGGAAATTCTAATTCTTTATAATAACTTCCTGTTCTGTTCTATTGTTGTAGTATATTTTAAAATTCTTATTCAAAAGTTTAATCAAATGGATAATAGGTGATTCCGATTTGTTTTAAAAGAAAAATCGCCATCTTAAGTATCTTTAAAATAACCTTACAAATTTTCTAAATTTTTGAAAGAGTTCTAAATAGTGAATATTCCAGCCACTGCATCATTGATCTCTTAGCATAGTAGGAGGGTGACGTGGCCGGCTGTGGACTGGCAACGAATCACGTTTAGTGACCAACCCAGGGTTTGTCAAGAAACAGATAACCATCGTGTTCGAATATAGAGAAGCCCTTGTGCAGAGCCCAAATCGGGACTTCATTGTGGAGCAACACACCGCCAGGACTGTAGCGTTCATGATCTCCTACAATCGCGAACAGGGGAACTTGATGTTCCAGGGGATTTTGCGGCCTCATGTGCTTTCTTTAATGGAGAGGCTATGCTCATTTTCCGACAAGATAATTCCCTCCCCATATAGCACAATTTCTCTGGACTACCTCCATGCTGATACATACCCTTCCTTGGTCCGCCAGGTCTCCAGACTAGTAGCCCATTGAACATGTGTGGGCTCATCTGGGACGGCAGCTTCCGTCATTAGCAGGTACGGACGATCTATAAGCGATGCAACAGCTATGGATGGATTTTCCTCAGGATAGTATTAGAAATCTCTACGACTATATATCAAGTCGTATCGCCGCATGTATCCAGACTAGTGGCGGCACAACACAGCACATTGGGGACTAATGATCTGAAGTGTTTGTCCCGAATAAACGGCCCATTTACTCTGATACTGCAATCAGTAATTTACATCAGACTCTTTGTTTATGCCAAGTGTTATTCGATTACAAAAAAAAAAAAAAAACGGAAATTTCACATCTTGAACTAAAGTAGACAAAAACCAAATCATGCTTCTAATTTTGTAATTGACGAGGAATCTAGAATAGCTATTTCACCATTATTTCACCTAGATTTCCCCTCAATGACAAGATCGGAGTGCAGGAAAGACAATGGAACCCAAAACCCGCACCCGGCGGTGGGATCCAACAAACCCCCCCCCCAAAAAAAAAAAAGAATATAAAACAGAATTCCTAATAAATTTCTTCAACTCAAGCGTACAAAGTGTTCTGAAATTCTAAATAAAGCACTATAAAAAATAGATTCATACTCTCCGATCTTATCGTTGAGGGGTAAAATACAGCTGAAGATCCATAATAGTGGTCGAATAGCTATTCTAGATTCCCCGTCAATCACAAAATTAGAAGCATGAATTGGTTTTTGTTTACTTTAGTTTATGATGGGAGATGTTCCTGATTTTCCAACGATTCCTCTGCACATTAAACTTTTTTTCTTATGATCACAATTACGATTTGAAGTATATTTAAAATAATTGCTTAGTTTCAATTGAAAATATAAATATAATATACAATATTTTTAGATGATATTTCAAAAAAATCAAGGAAGCTGAATTGGATTAGTTAAAAATAAAAGCATTTTCTTAAAGTTGAAAATTATTATTTTTTTTTTTTTCATCTCCTAATGCTTAAAAAATTACAAAAACTTTTTGATGAAATTTCTACAATCCATTATAGAGATGAGAAGAGGAAAAGAAAAAAAGCATCTTCAGAAAGATGCTCTCAACCAAATAAAAAATTTGAGATTCCTGAATAACTTGTTCTTCTAATCACCATTTTTTTTTTCTTCTTTGCAGCTTTTTTTTTTTTTTTTTTTACTTTTTTCCAAGTTTACTTTTATCATCTGAAATCTGATAAAAATTTACTTTAGCTAAAATATATCTTCTTTTTCGTCTTTCTACTAATGAATGGAAGTTTAAAATTTGTAGAATTTCTAAATACAATGCTTACAAAAAATTATTATTATTATTTTCTGATGATTTAGCATCATTGTGAAAAGTCAAAATATGTCTTATCTTTCCCACTCAGTTGGCTGGAACAATCTGCAATGATGTCAACATTCCTTCCAGAAGTTTCAGCTGTGTATCTTCTTCGTTTTTTATATATATATATATAAAAAACCACTAATACAAGTCATAAATAAATGCAGGCGTGAAGCAACGCTCTATTTTTTTCCTAACTGGAATCTATATTACTAAAATCTTTTATTTCTCTGTCTGTCTGTCTTTCTGTCTGTCTATCTGTCTGTGTGTCTGTCCGGCGCAATTTTCTGAGAGAATGGAAAATAGAAATAATTTTTACACTGAAACATCCGCGACAGGAATCGCACCAGCAACCTTCACATCCAAAGTCCGATGTCTTATTCATTAGGCCATAGGGACTACAACTCTTTTCATATTGTTTTTTGACTTACATCTCCTGTCCTTTCCCCTATCAATAAGGAATGTATTCAATCTTTTTTTTTTTTGAAACTCATGATTGTTTATTTATTTCCCATCCGTCAGTTTATTTGTAATTCGAAACTGACAATTAGGACTATAATTGCCGAAACATTGCAATGTTTTAAATATTTCTATTTGACCAAATTCTATGTGATATTGAAAAAATATGTGCGTGTACACGGCAGATGTTGGAGTAAAAAAAACAGTCAAGACAGAAAGAAGCACTCTTTTTTTGAGGTGGAATATCGAAAAAATCACTATTTGCAGCTCAAAAACCATCAATATTTGTAATTCAAACGTCACTGAAAACGACACTAAAATCTTTTATTTCTATATACAAACAAACCATACTTCTTCCTTAAATCTTCTCTTTTATAATAAATATTATTAAACATCATCCATCAGAAAATAAATGTCATAAACTACATTTATTAACTGAAAAAACGAATTTTCAAGGAGATAAAATTCATCGTCTCCTCTTTTTCAAGCCTTTTACATTACAATAATAAATAGACGAGATTCTTTTACAGCAATGACCTTAAAATATTGATATTAACAATTAAAAAACGTTAATACAATAATAATTAAAGATCATAATCTACAATATAATAATCACACATTATTATTCATTACAAATTCTTATTAAACGAATACAAATCTTTTATTTCTCTATCTGTCTGTCAGTCTGTCCGGCGCAAGTTTCTGTGAGAATCTATATTATCTTTTATTTCTCTGTCTGTCTGTCTTTCTGTGTGTCTGTCCCGCGCAATTTTCTGTGAGAACGGAAAATAGAAATAATTTTTACACTGAAACATCCGCGACAGGAATCGAACTTGCAACGTTCTGATCCGAAGTCAGATGTCTTATTCATTAGGCCATAGGGACTACAATTTTCTTTATATTGTTTTTTGACTTACATCTCCTTTCCTTTCCCCTATCAATAAGGAATGTATTCAATCTTTTTTTTTTTTTGAAACTCAAGATTGTTTATTTATTTCCTATCCGTCAGTTTATTTGTAATTCGAAACTGACAATTAGAACTATAATTGCCGAAACGTTGCAATTTTTTAAATATTTCTATTTAACCAAATTCTATGTGATATTGAAAAATATGTGCGTGTACTCGGCAGATGTTGGAGTAAAAAAATCAGTCAAGAAAGAAAGAAGCACACTTTTTTTGAGATGGAATATCGAAAAAATCAATATTTGCAGCTCAAAAACCATTAATATTTGTAATTCAAACGTCACTGAAAAGTGACAATCTATATTACTAAAATCTTTTATTTCTCTGTCTGTCTGTCTGTGTGTCTGTCCGGCGCAATTTTCTGTGAGAATGGAAAATAGAAATAATTTTTACACTGAAACATCTGCGACAGGAATCGAACCTGCAACCTTCTGATTCGAAGTCTGATGTCTTATTCATTACGCCATAAGGACTACAACTCTCTTCATATTGTTTTTGTAGCAAAAAATCAATCCCAAGTTTGGACACTGCAACGGAACTCAACTTAAATGCCGTTGATTCGATAATGATCTCATTGAAACCGAAATTAATAACAGGAACTCACAAAGGAGATTTTGTTTTCATCCATGGAATGTCTGTGAAACCAAACGATAATCTACTTCTATTCACTTTTTTTTAAGAAAAAAAGAAAGAAATTTCCGATCAGGCCTTCTTACACGATATTTATCAATAAAGCTCAAGGACAGACTCTAAATAAAATGGCCATCAATTTTGAGAACGTTGTCTTCACTCACGCACAACTTGATGCCTTTGAGTCACAAGTCATCAGAATTTGGTTATCTTCACTCAAAAGAATACTCACAATCAATTCGTAGCCAAGAATTTCGTATAAAAGCTACGAACTTCATTCACATCTATATTAACAAACATCCATTTCCACATATCTCTTCTTCAAATATCTATATCAATCAATTTGCACACGGGTAATGGTTGTAATTAAGAAAAGAGATTCAAAAAAGACAGAAGCACTATTTCTGTAAGATAGAATACTGAAAAATCACTATGTGTAACGTTAAAACCACTGAAAAGTATATCTATATTACTAAAAGCTTTTATTTCTCTATCTGTCTGGTGCAATTGTTATAATTTGTGAAAATAGAAATAATTTCTACAAATTCACTAATCGAACATGCAACCATCTGCTCCGAAGTTAGACGTCTTAGCCATTAGACCACGGGGACTACATTATAATCCTAAAAAATAAAAAGAAAACATAGATATATGATTCACACGCTGGTTCTAAAAGCAGTCGTGGATTGACAGAAGATAAACATCAGAAATTAAGTTTAAAAAATTTTTTAAAAATTTTAGTTTTAGTTTACTTGATGTAATTTGTGTGTGTGTGCTTTTTTAATAAATAAAAAGTTGTTTTCCGTTACATATGCGGAGGCTTCCGGAGAGCAGCGACGGGTAGCTGACTAATAACTTCTAAAAATGTTCATTTTAATATATTTTTTAATCTGCAGGGGCGAAACAATATTTGCTTTGAGTATCAAAAATTAAAAACAGATAAATATACAAATTATAGATATAGTTGTTTAATTCCAAATTGCTTAAAATTGATGATAACAATAGTTGCCCAAAATCATACTAACTAATAAAAGCTAGAAAACAGATCAAGTTTCAGGGCATTAAGTAATGGAATTGGAAAGATAAAATAGGGATATTGTAGAAGCTATACTTTCAGCCACAGTGAACGTTGGCAAAGTCCACCTCTGGGAAAGCTCCTGTCATTAAAATGACGCTGATTCACCAATAGGATTTCAAGCGAGGAAATTCTCACGTGTCTTTAAGTTCTAACTCTTCGGGCATTGGGTCACTGGACTTGAACAGTAACAAATGAATCAAAACACTTCTGAGTTTATGTTGCAGCAAATAAACTACTTGTAACCACACAATTGAAAGCCGATGCACCTGAGTAAATACAACTGATTTAAATACAATAATTAATTTACAACGACTACAGTTTCTGATACACAACGGAGTGCCTATTATCAAGTAAGAATTTAACATTAAAATTACGAATATAAAGACTATGACAATCCCATAATGCTTCCGGAAAATTTCCAGATTTCACAAGTCCTGCAAATGACATTGTCTCCAACAGCGCCGCTGTTGGCAAAAACTGCAACAAAGGATAAAATTATGATAAAAACTGTAAAATCACTACAAAAATCACTACAATATATGCAATATTAATATATAATATATATTAAAATGAACAATGCACGTAAAATCTTATTAATTCTAACACTTTGAGTTTTTGTTGTAGCAAAATAATCTACTGGGTTATTCGTGAGAATTACTTGTTTATTCCTGCCTAGTTTTGATTACAAGACTGATTACAAGAAAGCTAGAAAGTCATGTTGAATTAATTCCATTTAAAATATATGGTAATTTCCAGGTAATAAACTGAAATGACTATAAACATTTAGAATTGAATTGCAGTTACTGTTAGTTTTCAAAAAGCAGACCCACGACTGGCAGACGATTTTACTCCGCAGAGGGGTGATTCGCTGAGATGGGCACTTTCCTAAGAAATTCTTCCGGACATTTTCGCTTTAAGAAAAAATAAAGGAGGAGCATTTCAGCAATAGTATTTATTCTTTCCATAATTCTTTCCTGAAAAGCGCAAATAGAACGCAGCTACCGGTAAACTAACTCTGATAAAAAGTAAACAACCCCAATTTTGATGAAATCGAAGGAGACCTGCAAAAGCGTTAAAGGCTCTCGTAAACAAAACCGAAACGTAGTCTTTTGAATATTGTGAATGGACTTATTATATCAGCATGGATAAGAGTAGTTATATAAATACATTACTATCGCTACCAATGAAATGATATATACTTCTTCATGGTCTGCAATTGTTTTAAAGAATTCAAAGATTTGCAATTCTATTTTCAATTACAATTTATAGTTCGGTCCTGAAGGAGAAGTGGGATATGATACTACCAAACCCTCTCACTACATCTCCATCCCTTATATCCCTCATGCCACCTTCTGCCTTAAATAGGTTTGCCATATTTTTTTGGTCCAACCCAGGACATTATTTTTTCAGGTCTTTTTTCAGGACTGTCCGGGCTAATCCCGGACATATGGTAAGCCCACTTTTACTACGCTCCTAACGAAAAGAAAATACATCTTAATCTCATTGTTCGTAGTCTAAGAAGGCTCCAAATAAATCAGGGATATTCTATAAATTCAAATGTGATATTTTCAGTTATTAATTGATTATTTAAAAAAAAATTAAGTGAAAACATTCTTTTCTCATTAATAAGTCTTTAATCAAGGCAATTAATTTATTTTATAAAGATTAAATACAACAAAAGAAAATAATAAATTTCCTCATGAGAAAAAAGCAACCGTTATCTACCTTATATAATTAGCTAAGTTCGTCTGTCTGTCTGTCTGTCTGTCCGTAACTCGATAGAATCCCAATCATACCGCAGCGTTGGAACACGTCACGCATGACTTCATGCCCATCGAAAAACATGGCGCCCAAATAAATTGCTGTCGATTGAAATTCACGGACAGCGATTACAGACACAATTACATATATTTCTGAAATTCCTTCACGCAGAAAGAAAGTTTATATGTAAATGCATTAATTTATTGCGGTAGAATTTTACAGAGCGTTGGATAAACCTCGGTATTTGCAATTTTAAACTGCAACAATCAACTCGATAGAATCCCAATCATATCGCAGCGTTGGAATACGTCACGCATGACGTCATGCCCGTGGAAAAACATCGCGCCCAAATAAATTGCCGTCGATTGAAATTGACGGAAAGCGTAACGATTTTAATGAAATTTGGCATTCTTACTCAGTTTTTTACTCTGATTTTGAAACTCAAAACCATTTTTACCGTAGAAGCTTAATTCAAATGTTACCGCAGTATTTAGATTACATTTACTTTATATTTGATAGTTGATAATAAAATGATTTTTCAGATTTTTTTTATGCCTGTCGTCCGACAGGCTTTGCTGCTAGTAATTTATAAATAGTGATGTAACATATTTTAAAGTTGACTCAGTTATTCTTTTTTGAAGATTATATTATACTACTGAATATTACAATGTTTGGAAATATTTAGATTTGTAAATGAAATTCATTTAATTTTTAAAACAATTTCTTAGAAGTTGTTTATGAAATTTGTCGATGATTTTAAATTTTTTTAAATCTACAGATATAGAAAGCTACACATTTTTTTACCTTCTATTTTTAAAAGAGAATTTTTCAGTTTCTCTATTTTATAAACGACAGAAGAAGATCAAATATCTTCCGAAAAGAAAAGTCTAACTAAGAAAAGCAGTGAATTGTTTGTTATAAATGTTAACATAATTTTAATGTTTGTTTATGGAAGTTCTTTTCACCATTTATATTAACGAGTTATTACAATACACGTAAAATATCATTTATATAAAATAACAAAAAAAAAAAAGCTCAAGAATTTCATCAGCTACTTTTTTTTTCCAATTTCTTTGCTAGCATTTCATTTCTTAATTTTCATTGTTCTTAATTGAAAACGAAGTCAATTTTATTTTGTAATATTTGATGAAAAAAAAATACCAGTGAAATTTATAATTTCTATTATCTTTGAAAAGTTGCTTTTTTCGATTTATTTTTTTGATTTATTTTAGTGTGAGACTGCTTATAAATTTATTATTTCACATATTGTTTCGGTTATTATACTGAAGCAGTCTTTTCATTATTTGAAAAAAAAAGAGAAAAAAAAAGAGAATTTCCAAGTTGCAATCCATGTGACATCATGCTCAAATAGAAAATATCGCGCTGCCTACTACGCAGCGATTTGAAACCCTCTGGAAAAATATTTTCTCTAAAGCTTTAATAATCACTTCAGGAATTCTATTGTAATATTTAATTTTCATTGTTGAAAAATCGAAACTCATTAAAAAATTGCTGAAAATTAAAAGTAGGCTACTTCCTGTCCCTACAACATGTGTTGAGAGTATTTATAGTTTTATTTCAAACATCAACTGATCTTTCAATTCTTGAAGCCATCACAAAAAATTCAAATTAACAGAATTCTGACTACGTTTTTCTAAAAAACATTCACAGTATATTCAAGTATTTATTACTTTTACAACTGTAAACCAATATCATCTATTTAATTGTACAATTAGTAATTTCATGGTCATTTATTCATTCGAAACAAATAAAGTAAAAACGAGGCTTATTAGTTCAAAGCAGAAATCAAAATTGAAATTTACTAAGAAGAGGAACGAATTCAAGTAAACCTCCTTTAAGGTTGTTGAAGTATAATTTATGGTAATAATGTATTTCAAGTATTTTTTTTTTAAAAATTTCAATATAGTATTAGTTTATATTGGCAGTATTTACTTTATTCGTAAAATTGGATAAAATTAATTTACTCTTAATTGTGCATCTTCATTTTTCTAAGGGCAAAACCTGACAATGTACTATTTTTAAATTTTAGAAATTGTTGTGAAAATTTTCGGAGGAATGGCAGAGAAGTAATGACTGAGATTATAATCTATATTACTAAAATCTTTTATTTCTCTGTCTATGTCTGTCTGTCCGCGCAATTTGCTGTGTGAATGGAAAATAGAAAAACAATTAAACGTCCTCGACATGAATCGAACCTGCAACTTCTAATCGGAAGTCAGACGTCTTATCCATTAGGTCACCAGGACTACAACTTTCAATTAAATTGTTTTTGGTCTTATGTATTCTTCTCCTTCTCCTATATGAATAAATTTCACACGTTGATCAAGCAGCATGCCGCTGATGTGAAATTGATCAACAAAGCTGTTGTGCACTGGCTAAAATGCAAAAATGAGGTTTGCCAGTATATTGGGCAAACGTCCCGAAGAATCGATGAGCGAACAGATGAACACCGGAGAGCAATCTATGCCCGGAACAAGGACTATCTAACCTATACACACAGTGCCGCATCTCATCATATAATGGACGTTGAAAATTTGGAAATCCTCGCCAAGTGTCAAAATGAAAATGAAAGAAAATGTATGGAATCATGCTTCATAATAACCCGTCCAGGTGTATGTAATGATACACTATCAGTCCCAGCTATTAAAGATTATGGGTTACAGAGTTTGCAAAGAAGAAAGAAAGAAAACGAAAAACATAGGGACACTTATATAGCAATTAAAAGAATGCAAACGCTTTCTACTTAAAAATAGGAGGACTCTAGCCAATGACCATGAGGCTACCCCTTTTTTTTGGTTGTTGAATAGGAGATTCCCCCACATTGTGGCCCGCGAGATTCACAGCAAATTCAATTTTGGCCCCCATATTACGAAAGGTTGGGCACCACTGGTTTAAGAGAAAACTTATTCTGCAAATTCAACTATTTAAAGCATACGGTTTTTTAATTGTTAATAATTTTTTTGTAGTTCATTGATTTTATGATGTTTAATCCTGTTTTTATTAATTGAATATGTAGTTTTCTTTTAAGATAGATCCAGCATGTTTAGACTTTTTTAGATTATCTGAGATTGTCAACAGATACAAGCTGGTTCGATCAAGGCAACGTGCATTTGTTTACTTAAGTGATTCACAGTAATAACCGCAAGAGGGCGATGAAGCAATAGCGTTCCTGACTGCTCATTAGCATATCAAGGGTTTCCCAAGGACTACTGAAGCACATGATGAATGAACTGAATATTATGCTGCGCCTATATATATTTCCAATTTTTACTGTTTTAGTTAACGCTTGATAATATAGCCTCAAATGAGCTAAGAAACATGTCGCTAATTTATTTCTTTTTTAATTAAAATTTGTGTGAAATAATCCAATGCAGTGGCTTTATTTGAAATAATGAATTCCTATCCGTCTGTTTATTTGTAATTCGAAAATGACAATTAGAACTATAATTTCCAAAATTCTACCTTAACCAAATTCTATTTGATATGAAACACAAGCGCATATATACGGGAGATGTTGGAATAAAAAAAGAGAATCAAGAAAAAAGATGATCTTGGTTGATGAGAAGGATATTTATCGTGAGTTTCTTG
>JAFIDM010105305.1:1546-11895 GCA_023159025.1 Thereuonema tuberculata | reverse complement strand
GTTCCTCCATTCTGGATTTTGTATAAATTTCGCACATTTAGTTTGTCTATATAACTCGAGAATGTTCACGCTGAGTTGAACGAAACCGGGACGTTTTATTGTTTTATTTATTCTTATTGTAAATAACTTTAATTTTGTAATTATAAATTTTTTTAAAGTGAACCAGATGTGCCAGCTTCGTCATTGTATATAAAAAAAAAATACTTAAATATTGTTTGGATGGAAAACAAAAATGAAGCCCAATTGTCAACGTGAGATCTCTGTATGACAGGACAGCAGCAGCGCTTGGATTGTCCAAGAAAACCATGTGGCGATATGCATCAAAGAATAAAGAACCATCGACTCCCAAGAAACGTAGTCTAAGTAGATGCAAAACAGTGAATGATGTTACTGTGAATTATATAAGAGACTAATATACGAGCAGTACCGGTATTCACAAGGTAGAAATATTATTTTAAATGATGTTATGTGTATTTGTTCTATTGATGTTTTCTTTAGACGGATCAGAAGATGAATGATGAATGGAGTATAAACAAAAAGAAAAATTTCGCAACATCATTTCAGCAGTGGTTCTTTACTGAATCAAAGGCACTTTTCAGAGCCAACAATGTTTACGAAAACGTTAACCATGTTGCTATCAATCTTATTATTATTTTTTTTAACCTCTTAGAAAGTTTAATTAAGTTTCATATTTATGAATGTCGTATTTTATATTTAATAAATTATAATATTTCTAATAAAAATAAGTTAAGGAGAATCATATTTATTTGTAATCGAATAATACTTTGCCCTGTATCGAAAAATATAGTGGACGAAACTCAGTCAAACTTAGTGTAAATACTAAGAAAAACAGTTTAACCTGCAGAGGAAATGTTGGAAAAAAGGAATACTTCTTATCATGCACTAATATAAACAAAAATCAATCATGTTTCTAATTTTGTCATTAACAAAATCAAGAGCAGCTGTTTCACCATTGTTATGGATCATCAGCTAGATTTACCCCTCAATGACAAGATCGGACAGAATGAAAAGCCATGGAACCCAAACCACTCCCTGCTGTGGGATCCTACACAACTAAAGAAAAGAAATTGCCTACATTAAAACAGGATTTAAACCACGTCTGCAATTTATATGAACACGAAAATTGATGTATATTGATCTATTCTGATTCCATTTTAATTACACCTAATATATCTTAATCGAATAAATTTTAAAAATAATTTCAATGAAAAGAAGGAATTAAAATCATATTTTTTTACAGATTGCCTGTAGACCGTTTCGAAAAGGCTAACAACAATATTGGCGCGTGCTTCCGCTCTATAAGTCATCCAACAATGGAATAGAGAAAATTAATATTCACGATGATCTCACATTATAAAAATAATATTGCTGGGGAAATTAGCAGAACCCTAGTAATTAGCAGAATGGCGTGTAATGAAATAAGTAAGAACCAGATAAAATTCATGTATAATTTATTGAGTGCTGTTTTAAAATTTTTCTCACAAAACTATGTACCAGAGTGATATTTATTATCACAAAATTCTTCTGAATAGTTAAAGAAAGTTCCAACACTTGAGTCGTACTTGTATATTCTTGATATAGTTCACTTATAATCACTCATCACTAATAGCGGGATATCTTATCGCACTAATGAATAATATTAATAATAACACGAAGCACACTACTTGATTTATTAATAACCTTGGCCCTCTGTTAATAATTATACTTTCTTTTCACTAGTATCATTTACTAGTAACATTACATGTTGCACTTCTTATAACACACGTTAATAACACTTTACGAATTAACACAAATATTAACATTCACCTTATGTGAAATTAAATAATGGTTTCAACACCTGTATGTGCTTATCTTTCTTTTCACTTTCTAGTTAACACAATTATAATAGCTTTAAAATTCACCTGTGTGAATATCACGGTATGGCTTATTATGAATCACCTATGTGAATTTTAAATTTAAACTTCGTTTCTTCACTAATAATGTCAAGTTCCGTTTCAAATCAACATGGCACTGGAAGCATCTTCAATAATAGATGAGTCGCGCTTCGCCCATCCAAAAATGCAAAAATCAAAATCGTTTACTTACAGTTCGAAGATATCTAGTAGTCTTCACCTTATTGGAGCTATCTGCGATGATTCTAATCGAAGGGTTCAATTGCCTGACTTCGTAGAATTTCGCTGCTGGGTTTCGATGCACATAATCCAGGACACATACACTTGAACATGGCGGGGCTGCTCCTTGCCTTATGACTCGAAGTTCCCACAATCCTTAGGGAAGGAAGATCGTCTGCTCTTCCAACTAACGGCGCTTGTAATACTGAAGTGTCCTTTATCTTCTTTATTAATGGAAGTATTCACACTATTCAATTATTTATCAAAGTTCGTTCACTTAATCGTGGACTTTCGATTATTCAAAAATAATAAATATTTAGAGTTCTATTTACTAGAAGGAAAGTTATTTTCCAGTAAAAGATGTTTCGGTATTTATTACCTATTTTGTGACTATGTCTTAGTTCACTTTCATCCGCTCTTCTATCAGGAAACAATTAATTTCGTAGACTGCAATTACGTATTCTTCCGTTTTGCGGGTTTTCTTCTTAGCTTACGCTTTCCTTGGAATTGCTCGTCTTCGTTAAATGAAGTTCTAATATTCCGGTCGAATCCATTTTTTGGCTCTCTTAATGTCATCAGTCTTCAGAATTAACTTCGCCCTTCAAAGCTGACTTCAAATTATTTCGAGACGAAATATAATTTTCACTCACAAAATTTGTTTGAATCTTGGCGTCTTCCTTCGGAGCTATTCTCTTCGAATGCTTTTATTTAATTCCTATGCCATTGAAGTCTTCTGAAATAATTATCTTAGCTTATGGAAGCTTTCTGATTTACTACTTGATTGGACTATTAAAACGTTGTGTCTTAAACACTCCATTTGTGCGTGTCTAACAGCATGACCACAGTTTCCCTGTCCGTGTATCTAAGGCATGACATTCCGTCACCTCCTTCAAATTCCAATCGACTTTACTAATTGACTTCCACTTTTCCTACACCTAACTTTTTTCGACTCCCCTTATATGACGTCACATTTACTTACGTCACGAATCCTAATTTAAATATTTAAATTATCCAAATGGATCACAACCATTTCAACAGGAAAAAAAAAATTTCTTTCAAGCATATTAAATGCTTTCAAAAATACTTGAACTAAAATTAATTAAATTATTTTAAACATAATAATTTATTATCATAGCAAATATCATCAATAATATATACCATGTACTTATGTTCCATAGAAATCTGAGATGGACTGAGCATCGAATAGGCTGATCATCTATCGATTATATAAAAATAAGTATATCATTCAGTTATCAGTCAATCGATTAAGTTCAGCTAATGTCCTTTTATTAATAGGTCATCTAAAACTGAAATCCCATTTGGATTCAAATTAAATTTTTATGTTTTTCTTTCTTTCGTTTTTTTTTTTTTGCTTAAAGGCAGTAAATAAGTAAAAAAGATGTATTTAAAGTAAATTCCTTAGAAAAAAAAATCAATTATTGCTTTTAATATTTAAAAAAAATGGCCCTCATCTGCACTAGTATTTTCATCAGTTAAGCAATTTATATAGCATTGACTTTTTCTACAGGTCCTTTCTCTGAATTTGACGGAAGTGATTCTTGGAAATAAAATGATTATAGACACGTTCTCAATTAGAAATTAAGTAATTCAGAACAATCCTATCAATTGGTTATCTCATACAATATAATTTTTGATAAACTTAATATGGAAATTACATGATCTCACTTCAATTTCGATTTCCGGGTTTTAAACAATAAAAATTCTTCCTTTTTTAAAAGAATCAACTCATAACTTCTGTTCAAAATGTTTTGCAAAGTATTCCTGATAAGATGTCAGATGAAGATTTGCAATTACTTTTATGCAATTAGCTTAAAAGTGAAGTGCTGGAGAAAAGATTCTGTCAACTTCTTAATTTAGAATAATCATGATTTCCTGGTCATCTGAATACATTGTGATACAAAAAAAAATGAATTCCTTAAAAAAAAGGTCTAAAAATCTGTTCCTCAACAACAAAAGCTAAATAATTTTTGCAGTTCAGTTTTGATCAGTGCTTCATTTAATGTAGGAAATTATTTTGTTCGTATTAACTTCAATCAATCTAGCTGCCACTTTGATACTTCACAAAATACAATGCAATGCACTGCTAAAAAGTTGAAACCTAAGGAATAACATCGCAGGGCCTTTGAGAGAAATTGTATGAGGTGGTGATAAATAGGACAGCTAAAGGAGGAAAGGGATTTTCTGAGCCCCATTCCTCCTTCATTAGCAGTCCTGTTTATATCCACTTAAGATAATAAGCCATAATCTACAAGATCCAAAAAATTTAAAAAAATATAAAGATGAGAGAGAGGTGGAATTTATTTTATTGATTTTATATTAATAATTTTCTGCTTTTGAGGGCTTTTATCTCTGTAGTCCTTCCTATAGTCCTACATGGTGATGGAAGAGGGATCAGAGGAAATAATGCACATATGAATATCTAAGAACATCTAGTACTTATTTATATTATAAATTATATAATATATTTAAGATGAAACAAGCTTTCTTGGCCTTTTTTTTTTTTGCAAAGAATTTCTAAGCACAGCACAAAAATTAAATGTCTGGCAATGTTTAATTCAATACCCACCCTGGCCAAGACGTTCTTGACATTCTAGATCTTAAAAATTCTTAATGAGTTTGCCAAATGATTTTTCTGCAGAAGCTACTGTTGCTGGAATTATAATATTAACAATATGCTCAGGATTCTCAATATTTGGCAGGTCACCAAATCTTCATTCTGTTTCAATAAATCTAACGGTTTTAACACTGTACATTTTCAAAATTTTTATTATATATTTAGGCTAAATGTTATAAAATCTTCATTGTTAAGGACATCAGGATATTGCTTTGATACAGGTCGTTTTCCTATCATTTAACTTCAGACATAGTGAGATTTTTCCACAAGAAAATCAATGTTTTTCGCCATCTGCTTCACAGCATTGAATCTCAGAATTAATCATGCATTAGGGGAAGGTGTTGTACGTTTGACCAGTTTTCACTAAATGAATTTTCTAATTTTTTGTACTCAAGTAAATCCTTATCTGAATAGATACATATAATCTTCACTCATCTTGCCATCAACTGCATGTGTTTTATTTATTATATTTTGAGTATAAGTATTTTATTTTTATTTTACAAAAAAACTTTACCTTGTGGTCAAAGGTACAACTACGTGTTGTACCTTTGACCGGAGGGTATTGTACCTTTGACCAGGTGGTAGTAGAAACTGACAATTAGACACAAATTACACATTTGGCAAATATATGCAATTCAAAGTAGAATAATAAAACATGAAATAAATCCTAATGGCTTAAGTAGCCTACTTCTGCCCATTTATTCTATATTATACAATGAAAAATCAATTCCAAAAAATAGACATTCTTTTAGTCCAGCTGTGCCACCAGCTGTGCTTGGATTTGGTAGCCTGAACACAATATCTTGTAGTTCTATGTCGTTGAGCTGGTTATCTTCTTAGAAGAATTTCGCCATCTTCGGTAGTTTTTTTTTTTTTTTCAAATATTTACCTGTAAAATAATTACTTGCTGCTTCCTTTATTCGGGCCAAAAAGTATTTCTTGTTTGTTTTTTTTTTGTTGTTGTCAGCTTGACAAGGACATAACTTTCTTCAACTAAATCTTCTTTTTCAAAGTTTAATTCCTTCTCCAACTCATGGCATTCATCTGAAAAATCGAAAATACTTTCCCCTGATGAATATTCAACATCAGACTCAAAGTCGTGGACAAACAATCAATTGTTTACTTTCTTTGGATAAGATTTGGTAAAAAAATAAAAATTTGGCAAAAAATATTTAAATTTCCATCTTACATAACGCTAAATTGACTGTAAGTAAAAACATTTACATATTATTAAATCATGTTGTACCTTTGACCTGGTCAGACGAACAACACCCTGCTGTGGTCAAAGGTACAACATCAGTCGAACTTACGTTTCATGCCTTACTATATTTTTAGGTTAATCCAGTCATCTTAAAAGTCCTAACAATTAATCTATAGACATATACGTATTACTCATTCTTGTTAAAATAACAAACAAAAGAAAAACAAACAAAGTTATACAAGAAACATTCACTTGCAAAATATTTACTTTTCAGTGATGGAATTAGAAAAATATTTTTTACTCCTTGTAAGTCAAAGATCTAACTGCTACTGAAGGCTTAAAGGTGCAAATAATGGGAATTTTACACATTAAACAAAAAAGCTTTTAAGTATGCTGATAGATGGCAGAACTAGCAAGGGTGGTCAAAGGTACAATCGGTCAAAGGTATAACACCTTCCCCTACTTACAAAATATAAAACACAGATTTCTAAAGTATGATTCTTCTACCGAATCATCTATATGGTTCATTTACAGCAAGTTAACATCAGGTGTGTTACCATGCAGCCTGCCTGCCCTTTTTGTATCCAAAAACCACATCCACGAGAAATTTTTATTTCTATCTTAAGCTTTGACGCAAAACTTTTGTTTTCATTCGAAATGCATCTCCAATGGTTTAGAAGTTTTGTCAGATCTGTGAGAAGTGTTTGAATGTTTGCTGTTTCGACATCCCATATGGTATTTCTTGCTTGATTACCTTAATGCATCTATGCGAGTTAGTATTTTGTACCAAATAGTTAACATTAAATTACAGACAAAATATGCCACACAGAATAAAACTTCATGAAGTCCTTTCTTGTTCTGCTATAAAATTCAGTTTTAGAAGGTCTTGCGGTGCTAATGCCAGACATATAGGCTGTAAATTTTAAGGAACTCGGGAAACTCTCGGGCCCGGGCGCGATATACCGGCGAACCTCCCCCTCTCTTTTCCCTTCTCATAGAATCTGTAAAAATATAGCAGACGATACAATGCGTGAAAGGATCTCACCCATGCGCTTATACAACTTTTTGACCTGACTAAGAGACCTGACTAAGTGTCATTCTAACTGTCTTTCCATGCGCTGTATCTTTCCATAACAATGTCGTAATAGACATGCCGTCGCCCACGTTCGCTCACAAATGAATTTTATTGTAACTGCTAAACAGAAATGGGATTCATAGCTGGAAATCACCTTCAGCAATTCTGTAAGCTTTAGTGTGATTCTGTAGTGGCATAACGTAGATGCTGAAGAAATGGTACTTAATGGAAGGGCACCGTAAAGGACAGTGTAAATGGATCTTTATGCAGTTAATAGTTTTCACAAGTAATGCTCCTTATTAAATAATGCAAGAGCTACTTGAAGAATGTGATAATCCTCTGATACCTATTTTGACCTACCAATCCTTTCCGACAGGTATTCTTGCCATCCAGCAATTATTGTGACAGCATCATCACATTCGTATGGACAATATAACATCTAAAATTAATCTAAAAATAGGCAAAATTATTCGTAAAAATATGGCTAATGGTAATCTTATGATTGGACAAATATAATAAAGTATATTATTTGCTGTATATATGAATAAAAAAGCTTTTATCACTCCTATTAGAAAGATAAGCTATTTTAGCAACTGGGTTCATACCCCATTGACAGGTTCTCCTTCTTTCTATAAGCCTTAACCTAAATTTCTTTTGAATTGCAGTCAAATATTTTAAAACAAACTATAAAGCCTGATAAGAGAATCTACATAATATTTTCCTAAATAAATCTACAATTTACCGCCTTTATCAGCCACCTTATCCATTATCATAATACTAAACTCAACCCCTAAAACCGAAAGTGAAAGTGTCCGGCCTCAAACAGAAAGTAAGTGTCATTCCCGCCCTTTCCACAATTGTATGATTTAAAACCCAAAAATACGAAAATTATTTTGAAAAGAAAGCGAGAAAAAAAATGGGTGCCTTAAATATTTTGTCCTAAATAACTATTAGTTAATAATTTCAAAATTTATAGAACTCGCTTTATAATAACAATAGTTTAGTATTTTTACTTTTATTATTGTCAAAAAAAAAATTTATAAGTTAATAAACAAACCAGCACATATCTAAATAAAAATGAGTATTGCCTCTCTGTTTTAGTTATGGGGAACAGCCGTTTCGTCCTTCTACGGACTAGTCAGCCCAATCCCGCTTCCCCCGATAACCCAACCAGAAAGACAAGATCCCTTTCTGGTGGTCAACAACCAACCTGGCTTTGATCCCACAGATCAAGAAAAGCAAGAAAATTAAAAAGTGTGTAAAATCCCACTTTTGATACCTCATTAATTAAGTTATATGATTTTATAGCACATTAAATACTTTTGATTATTCATCTTGGCCAGGTTTTTAGTTGGTTAAATGCTTTCATAGCCTCCGCTCCGGAGGAATGAGATCCTGAGGAATGACAACCTCGCGTGTAGCATCTCCACAACAGTTAAACCCCACGCCGATGTAACTGTGAAGCTTCACAGTTCCATACAAAGATTTTCGCTTGATCGGTCGAGCGGACTAGACGGCGATCTGTCGTGTGGCCGAAGTGTCGGAACCTGGGTTCGAATCCCAGTGTTGGCATGGCTGTTTCTTTCTCCTTCTCTGTTTCGTCCGTTTCTCCCTGGGACTTACTATCTCAGGGGTTATTCTGGACGGGATGTGAATCTCGTCCCCACTTCTTGACTTTCACTAGCTTCGCCCTGAAGTTGTCTGGTTGGGCTAGTTCCGTGGTCCCATAATTGGCCAAATTCGATGAAAGGAAAATTAAATGAAGCACCAGTTGATGGGGTCGAAAAATAATACTGATAGGACTTTAATGTAAACTATAAAAGAACAAAAAATAAACGAATAAATTTTAGGTTTTTTTTTTTAGTGATATCTGTTGATGTATACTATTTTTTCTAATTTTGGGAAATTGTTAACTAGCCAAAAAAACAAAAAACAAAATAAAGCAAAAACAATTATTTGATCTTAATGAAACTTCATTTTGAAGTTTACTATTTTTATCTAGATTTGGCATCATTAAGGAACTTGCCAATTTCAAGAAAATGCATTCAGATGTTCAAAAGTTACTAAAACGAAATCAAAATTTTTCTCTACTGATTTTCATACAATCACTTTTCAATTTTTACCCTATTTTCAAAGACATTTGACGTTTTAATTCTTTAAAGATCGATGTAGAAATTTAAAATTCTAAAGTATCAATCCACATCATTCAAAGAAATTATTATAAAAAAAAAAATATAATTCACAGAAAAAATCCTTCAAATACATAACTAGAAGAAATGTGTTTCTTTTCTCAGGAAGATGAAAATATTACTATCTATTTTCTCCCAATCGTCTAAAAATCTTTTATGTAAGTTATATTCTTCTCTTCTGTGCTGAAATACGTTAAACAAACAGAATTTTTTTTTAAAAAAATCATTATAATCTCAATCATCTTTGTCTAACTGGTTTGCCATTTCTTTAAAAATTATCAAGAATATTTCTGAAACTTAACAAAAGTAATTAAAATTTTAAAATCTGTCTGAAATTAAATTTACCATAGATTCTCAGTTTTTGATCAGAGATACGATTTGAATTGTCTTAAAATATGCTAATCATGTTTCAAGAAGATTTTTATTTTCGTTCAAAAAACTTATCAAGAACAAATGAACATAAAGACCCGAAATGCAGTTAGAAGATTAAAGAGTTAATTCATTTTATCCAATTTTATGATTAAAGTAAGATGTTACGAATATAAGCTAATAATATACAGTATTGATTTTTTTTTTAAGAATTGCACTTGAAATATAATATTACCATAAATTATACTTTACTAGCTTTAAAACGGATTCGCTTGAATTCGTTCCACTTTTTAGTAAATTTCAATGTTGATTTCTGCTTTGAACTAGTAAGCCTCGTTTTCACCTTATTAATACATTGTGAATGCTTTTTAGAAAACCTGTTTGGGAGTTCTATTAATTTGAATTTTATCTGATGTCTTCAAGAATACTCTTAACACATATTGAAGCGATAGCTGCTTGTCAATGTACTTTAAATATAATAATTTTTTAATGAGTCTTGATTCTTCAAAAAAACATGAATATGTTTTAAAAGATTTCAATATAATCCATTAAGTGATTATTGGAAGCTTAAGAGAACATGTTTTTCAAGGAGGCATTCAAATCGCTGCGTAGTAGGCAGTGCGATATTTTCTATTTGCGAGGCCGACGAGAAACATCAGGCCGCGGTGCTGACGTCATGTTTTTGAGTCACGTGACCAACCGGGTCCGAACGAATTTCATTGCCTTGAAGCTTCAGACTGTCACACTA